>PVJD01003993.1:78397-148058 GCA_004026545.1 Mormoops blainvillei | reverse complement strand
TTTTAATCTCTTTCTTTGTCTTCTTAAAGCAAGACCCTTTAACAGTTGTTGCAGTACTGGTTTGGTGTTAACAAACTCCTTTAGCTTTCTCTTGTCTGGGAAGCTCCTTATTTCTCCTTCAATTTTAAGTGATAGCCTTGCTGGGTAGAGTAGCCTTGGTTGTAGATCCTTGCTTTTCATCACCTTGAACATTTCATACCACACCCTTCTGCCCTGACATGTTTCTGTTAAGAAGTCAGATGACAGTCTATTTGGTGTTCCCTGGTACCTAACTACCTGCTTTCCCCTTGAGGCTTTTAGGAGTCTCTCCTTGTGTTTAAGCCTTGTCATTTTAATTATGCTGTGTCTTGGTGTAGACCTCTTCAGGCCCAATTGTTTTGGACTCCCTGAGCCTCCTGGATTGTATGTCTTTTTCCTTCAGCAGATTAGGGAAGGTTTTGCTTATTTTTTGTTTAAATCGGTTCTTGCTCCTTTACTCTTTCTCTCCTCCTTCCTGGTATCCCATTGACATGAGTGCTGTTACTCTTCATGTTGCTTACACTGTTTCCTAAGCTCCTCTCAGGCTCCTCCTGCATCATTTTTTAAAAATTCATTTTTCTTTTTGCTCCTCAACCTGCGTGTTGTTTTCTACCTTGTCTTTCAAATCACTGATTTGATCTGGTGCTTCATCTAACCTATTGTTTATTCCTTCCAGTAGTATTATTTAATTCAGATATCGTGTTCTGTATTTCTGACTGGTCCTTTTTCATTGTTTCTGTGTCTTTTTTTCATGCTGCTGAGTATCCTTATAATCATTACTCTAAACTCTCTATCTGATAAATTGCTTGTCTCCATTTCAACTCATTCTTCATCTGGAGAATTCTCCTGTTTTTCCTTAGGGGTCTACTTCTTGATCTCCCCATTTTGTCTGCCTTTATTTTTTTGTTTGTTTGTATCTATGTATGAGGTAGATCTTCAAAGACTCTGGTGTAGGCCTTTGTCAGATGCCTCTTTTTATTGTCCCTGGTCACCCTGTTTGGAGCTATCAGTGATCTGCAGCATGTGGCACCTCCTGCTCGGCCTGTCTGTGTGCAGTAGGAACCATGCTGATCGGCAGGGCCAACTTTTATCAACACTGGATTTGGAGGAAGGCCAGCTAAAGTCTCGCACAGATCCCAGAGATCTGCCTTAGCTGCTAAACTAATCAGTGATATAGCCTCAACCGTCACACTATGTAAGTGAGCAACTAACTGTAACCTGAGCCCAATCAACACCTTCTCTAAAAACAGGCCCATCTCTCTCCCTTTCTGTGTTTCCCAGGACATATTGCTTGCTCCTGGCTGTCTTCAGCAGAGGATACAGGTATTAAAGATTTTATTAGCACATTGGAGTTAATCATAAAGAATATCAGGACACCCCCCCCGCCCCCCAGTTCTCTGGTTCCCAGTCAGCCTTGCTGTACTGCTACGGGCTCCTCCTGCATCTAGATGGAAGCCTGCGCAGCTGACCTCGGCTCCTTTTGCTTTCCCTCTTTTCTGGGGATCACCCAAGCCCCACACAGGTGCTGCTTAATGTTTTCCTTAAAGCTAATCAGGGTTTTAAAGATACAGCTTAGTACAAGTATGGAAATTTCAACAATCTGAGGATCTTGTCTCCCTCCGTTCACCACCCCCAACTCCCAGTACTCCGTTGTAATCTATGGATGGGACTTTTCCATAGGGTTTAATAAACACAGTTAGCGGACCACCTCTCTAACACACTATCTGTATAGGAATCCCTGATGTTTATAAAACTGAGAGACAATGTGAATGTGGTAATTAAAAAATAATAAATAGCATGCTGTAACTCTGGGTTTCTCAACCCCAGCACTGCTGACATTTGGGGCTGGATAATTCTCTGTGTTGGGGTGTGGGGGGCTGCCTTGAATACTGCAGGATACTTCGTAGCATCTCTTGTTTGTACCCGTTAGGTGCCAATTGAATCCCCTGTCTGTTGTGATGATCAGGCATTGTCATATTGTCCCCTGGAGGATATAATTGCCCCAGTTGAGATCCTCTGCTTTATGACATAGATAAATAGCAGAGTCCAGATTTGAGCTCCTTTATTTCACCCTAAAGCCCAAATATCCTGTACATCACACGGGTATTGATGACTGATTCTGGATCCTTATATATGTAAAACCTATATCCCTTTAGCTTCCAGTTCACTAGTAACAGTGCCACCCCCCACCCCTCACACACATACACAACTCATGGCAATCAAAAATGTTTCCAGACATTGCCAGGTGTTCCCTGGTTGAAAATCACTGCAGTGTAGACTATGAAAACCCGGCTTCTGGTCTCAAGGGTAACTCTAGAAATGACATTATGCAGGCTGGGTCGCCTGCTTTGTATAAGGCACCGTGGTGCTGTTTGACATATGACAAGCTCTTTAATCCTCACAAGCTTCAGGGTGAAGGTTGAAACTTAGGTCTGGTTAGGAAGTTCCCCAGTTCACACAAATAAGAAACAATGGTGCCAGGATTTGAGTTTTTCTTTCATTCTGCTAGGACTTCTCCTCTGGATCCTGGAGAAAGCAGTATTAGATGGCAAAGTGAAACAATAAAGAAAGAAAAAGAAATCAGCATTTTGTTAGGTTTAGTAGTATATTTTTAAGCAATTGTCTGGTCACTGGTTGTGGCTGATACATCGAGAAAAACAATTCCCTGTGGATTCTGAATCTGTACAAGATCTCCAGTCTCAATACTCTCTGAGCTAGGTGTGTGCTGGATTCTCCCAGTAATGCCAAGTCACAGAGAGCTGAGACTGTATCCCCCATCTGCCCCTCATGTGGTTGATTTTATGGAATCAACCACAGTGACAAATGGCCCTGCATTTGGAGAGCTGTCCCATCTCATCACAGCTGAAACTTTCTGTCACTGTTGACATATGTGCACTCTGAGAGCTCTAGAGCAATTGGCCATCTGTCCGGGAGGCCAGGTCCATCTTCTACTTTGAAATTAGCAATTGCAAAAGCCAGTTTTCCCCAAAAGACACCTGGAGTCAAAGACATCACTAGCAACTAAACAGCCATGGGGTGCGGGGCGGGGGCAGCGGTCCCCAGTTCAACAGCAGGGAGAGGGACGGGGTGTGCATAGCATGTAGGAGCTCATGGCTTCTGAAAGAGTGCAAGAGAAATGACTTTCCCATGTGTAAGTAGGGCACAGGGGAAAGGATATGTTTGATGGATTCAGTCAAGTTTGGGTTTGAATCTTAGCTTCACCCCCTACAGGACGCATGATCTTAGACAAGTCACTTTACTGAAAGACCCAGTTTCTGCAACTGGAAAATAACAGACTCTTTCCTTCCTTCTTCCCAGGCCATTATGGAAATAACTGGCATGAAAACTGGCTTTGGCAATTAGAGAGAGACCAATTAGTGGTGAGGAATGTTTCTTGGGTGTAGTCAGTTCTGCCTCTTGCAGAACATTGGGTATTATTATTTAGAGAGGGATGAGTGGGGAGAACCAGATGGCATGGCTCAAGCTTATTTTAGGAGAGAAGCGAAAAAAGCATTCAGAGCCTCAGAAATGTTCACAGAGACACATAATGGAAAAAAGGCCTATGAAGAGCCTTAACTTTTAATTGAAAATGTAACACATAATTAAGGAAAATTTAAACAGGATGAAAGAACATGTAATAATAAAAATATCTTCCTCCACTGCCTCAGACAACCACATCTCCATCCCCTAAGAAATCCCTGTGGCTAATTTCTTTCGAGTCCTTCGTGCACCACCCAGTTATAGACAGAGGAGCATTCTCTGTCTATAAAAAAGAGGCTTTTATTTTGTTTTTTATCACTGAAAATATCTTGCTCTATCTCAGAATATAGGTATCTGTCTCCTCCTTTGCCTGACCATGTAATATTCCACTGCATGTATGTACCATATCTTCTACCAGTTTTCCCCTTCTGTGACAACAAGTATTTTGCTGTTATAAACAATGCCACAAAACAAACAAATTATAAAAATCATACCTTGTGCACGTGTAGGTAAAGCATTAGATACAGGTCTCTAAGTCATGGGTATATACATGCATCCTCGATTTGCTAAACCAATCAGCCCTTCAACCAGCAATGCATACGCATTATCAGTTTGCACATAGAAGTACCAATACAAAGCACTAACAGACCTCACTTTTCCCTTTGAGTGTGGATGTATGTTTTCATTTGTTTACTTATTTGGGGGTTTAAGGGTGACAATGTTGAACAAATGAACCACGAAACTCAATTTATAATTGTTGCTCTGAATTGTGGCTACTGCTCCCACCTCCCCTACACCCCTGTAACAATGTATACCAGAAGCCTGTGAAGGCGGCTGCCCAGGAGATCTTCTCTATGTTGTCATTTTTGCCAATCATCAGCTGGGAGGGAGTGGGCTATCTCTGTGCTCTGCTCTCTTTCTGGAGAGATACGAAGGGGACGATGAGGATGGCAGAAGCCACTTACCTCACTACCTAAAAAATTCACACCTGAACCTGCCACAGAAATAGCCCAAAGTTCCTCCATCAATTGCAGACACAAGGCTGCCCCGAAAGCCTGCTTGAGCTGAGCAGTGAAGTTGTTCACTGCTGATGCTCAAAGGAAAACGAGATAAATTGTGAACTCTTTGAAGGTAATTTATCCACTCCTCGATACCTGCCTTTCCCATACATAGGCAATCCTGTGTTTGCCATGAGCCCAGAAGAAAGGCAAGACAGGTAGCAATCCCTTAGAGGCTGCCCCAGGTCAACTTTATCAAAATGATAAAATGTTTTGTGTCTCGGCAGCCCTCCCGGGCTGACTCTGGCTTGAGCTTCCTGAGGCATTAAGGGGTGAAGAAGGTGAGAGCACAGCTCTTGCTGGTGCATCCCAGTGGCGTTGCCTGTGTCGCTGCTGATAGCAGTTTTATCAAGATAAATCTAGTGCTGCTCAGGAAGGATATTAATAAATTATCTAGTAATGAAAAATGTGAGAGGAACCATACTCTTACATCAGGCTTGTGATGATTACTTTGATAGATGCACTGGCAAGATTTCCTCGACAAGGCAGAAATGAGAAACATGACACGTGGACCTTTAAGGGTGACCTCAGAGGAAAACAGAAGTGCTGAATGATACAGAAGCAGAAATAGGGAAAACGAGAGCTCCGAGGCACTGCGCGTCAACTGCCAGATAGATGGGCTCCACTGATCAACCGCTCATTGAATTCAGCGTCAGATGCAGAACGAGGAGGAGACTAGAGAAACGGAAGTCAGGGGATAAGATATAAAAAAGAGCTGAGTCTAGTCCTAAGAGCATGGGGTCTCGATGGGCACAGATGTGGGCCAGAATCTTAGCTCTTTCTGGCAAATCACTGAAACACCTTCAGCCTCCATTTCCTTATCTATAAATGATGAATATAACGACAGCACTAAAATTGACAGATCGTAAAGGATTGCATGCAATAATAATTTGGAAAGCTGTTGGAACCAGTAAGGATTCAATAAATGGTAGGACAGTCACTTGAGAAGTGAGTTCCACTGGAAGAGATATGGCTGTGATGACTCTGAAGGAAGCAGGAGCCAATATGAGGCTGCTAAGGAGAGGAACCTAAGTGCTATTTGTCGACAGCCCTTGACACAAGTTACTGAGTTTCTGGTGCTCTGATAGATTCTGGGAATGCAAGAGGAAATCGGGCATGGCTTCACCCCAGACAGGACACAAAATCTAGTGTGGAAGGCGTGTTTGTACACCAATAATCAAAATAAACTATGGTAAGGACTTTGAGAAAAGTGAGCACATGAGTACTTACAGGTTGGCCATTTGAATCAATAGAAGGAAGGCTTCCTTGAGGAGGTGAACTTGAAATTGAATTTTGCAGGATTAAGAGGAATCAAATGGAGTGATGAAAAAGAAGTGTTAAAGGTGTTTCTTTTAAATCCAGTAAAAATGTGCCCAGAATTGCATGTAAGTCTGCACAATTAAAATATAGGATGGAAATAGAAGGGGAGGGAAAGTGGCTGGAGAGGTTAGCCTGGCCCGATTAATCCAAGTTACATTTTTTACATGCGTGGAGTACCATGATAATGTAGCAAGGAATCACGGACTTTGTAGCATCGGTTTCTCCCCTCTTTTAGCAACTTCTTCTTGATCACTTTTAGAACCTTGCTCTTCCGCACTCCTATTGATTTGTGTGCTGCACACAGGAGGCTGAGGTCAGAATGGGAGGGCAGTCAGTCACCTGAGGCATACCCATCTGCTAATTCTTTCCACCTGAGCCTTTAAGGGATTCATGGTGCAGCTCACTGAAGGCTAGAGGGCACAAGGACTAAGAAACATCTTTAAAAACTTGAAAGTATTCAGGCGGGCTGGGGAGCAGAGAGTTCTCCAAAGATCCACAGAGCTGGAGCCTTGATAGTAAAGCAGAGAGAGAGATCTAAGAAGTCTTACTGTGACTCAGATCCCAAGCCCTGCTGTAGGGAGAATCTTGATCTCACCTGTAAAACATTTAAAACCAATGGTGAACCGAAGCCATCAGCAACTACAACCCAACCCAAACCCAGTAACACTAAGATGAGATGAAATAGGATGAACCCTCTCACTCTAGTGGGCTGAGAAAGAAAAAAGCAAAGCCCTTTTCCAGAGAAAATATTTAATTAAGACTCTGTTCTTTTTTTCTTTTTTCTTTTTTTTTTGTGTGTGTGTTTTTGTTTCATTTTGTTTTTTAGAGAGAGAGGGTAAGGGAGGGAGAGATAGAGAAAAATCTATGTGAGAGAGAAACATCAACAAGCTGCCTCTGGTACATGCCCTGACCAGGGACCTCACATATGCACCAGCACCAGGGACCCAAACCCACAACCTAGGCACATGCCCTGACCGGCAATCAAACGGGCAACCTTTCAGTTTATGGGAAGATGCACCAACCAAGTGAGCCACACCAGCCAGGGCTCTGCTCTCCTTTTCAATGTAATTCCTTTAATACACAATTACAATATTTTTTTCTAAAAAGGAAATTCGTGACCCACACATTAGAAAAAATGATCAATAAACTCACAGATTACCCAAAAGTTATAATTAGCATCAAATTGCTTTAAAATAATAACTTCTATCAATATGCGAAAGCATCTAGTGAAAAAAGTGGACAATTGGCATGAACAAAAGAATTTCAACAGAGAAATAAAATCCTACCAAAGAAAAAAGTGGAAATGTTAAGCTAAAGATATAACATCTTTAAGGAAAACATTCGCAAATGGGCCTAATGGTGGGCTGGACATACATACCATAGAAGAGACCCAAGATGATGATGGAGTAGGTAGACGGTACACTCACCTTCTCCTGGGATCAAGCTAAAATTACAACTAAAATATAGAAAAATCAACCTGAATGACCAACTGAAGACTAGCTGAACAAAAGTCTTATAACCAAAGAGTTACAGAAGAAGCCATATCAAGACTGGTAGGAAGGGCAGAGATGCAAAAAGGGCTGCCCCATTCCATGGGCGGCAGCTGAGATTCTGGAGGGATATCTCAGCTGCAAATGTTCCCCCTAAGAGGCTTGTGGTCTCAACTCCACACTCACCCAACCCAGAGCAGCAGAGCTAAGAACAGGCTCTCGCATACATCTGGTGGTGAAAAGCAGTGAAGATTCTGTCCACCAGGGAGAGACAGCAGTTGGCTAGAGATACAGGTACCCTCCTTAACAGCCAGTGCACAAAATCTCATTTGCAGCCATCACCCTGGGCTCCATCAGAGGGAGGGTGGAGTGGACTAGGGTCACATGAGGAGAGACTGGGGTTTGTGGCTCTGGGAACAGAGCTAAAGGGAAGGTACCACAGTTCCTGTACTTATTCCCTCTCCCACATTGCAGATGCCACTTTTCTTGCATGGAACACTGCCCTCCTTACATCATCTGCCTGGATAATGCAATAGCCCCACCCTCTGGATTCCCCGTAGCCCCACCCTGTGGAGCTCACTCCCTGGTGAGGAGTCAGCTGTCTGGGCCAGTGTAGAGGTTTGGCCGGACTCAGGGGTTGTCTGACTGAGTTGAGTGCCTTTGGGGCAGAGGCCATTTCCCCCAATGTCCCATGAGCCTTACTAGAAACATGTCCTCCTCCCTCACATAGGAGTTCTGCTAGCCCCACCCTCCAGGCTCTGCAACCCATCCCTGCTGAGCCCAGGCATCTGGCAGAAACTGGGACAGGCTGAGTTGTGTGAATATAGGACTGGGTCCATTTTTCCCTAGCACACCCAACCAGTGCAGAGCCTTCTCTTCACATTGCCAAATCTTGTTCTGTTTAGCCTGATAAACTCTGCTGGCCTCACCCTGATGACTCCCTGATACCTGGACCTACCACAAAGGTCTGCAGACACCCATCAAAAAATAGCTAGATTTGGTATACCCTGGGACTTTTGAAACTATATCAATCTGATGAACACCACTCACCCCAACCTGGTGACTCACTGAGAACCTACCTCATGCAACTCAGGTACTGACAGAGACTCAGACTTTCAGTGACTGAACCTAACAGGGAGCTAGTAGATGAAAGGAGGCAGGGGCAGATCTCCAGGTGACTTGAGCCTTTTGCTGACTAGCCCCTGGGGTCAGTGCTGGTGGAAGCCAGCCTTGGTGTGTAGGTCCTTCGTTTCATGCACACCAAGGCCCAGAAGAGACAGCCACAAACTGTGGATTACTTTGTAACTCCAAACAGTTTGCCCAGGGTCAGTCACAGGCAGCATCTGACATCAGTCTGCATGAGTTGCTCCCAAGAGGTCCCAGAACAGATACACACAGTGAGCAGCTTTCCAAGCAGCATATCCAAAGGGAGATCTCAGCAGGCACCAAACTCTGCTGAGGCAAAATATGTTTCATGTGATCAGCACCTGCATAACAGCTGGTGCTCTGTGGTCAGGGTTGATCCTCACAGTCAGCCAGCCTGAGAATCCTCCTTACACATGAATGGAGGAATAGCAATCAGGACTCAAGTATAATAGGAGAGCTCACATAATGCAAACAAGGGGCATTCCTGGTGCAATCAGCTCAGGTGATCAAGGAGCCTGCACCACTGAGTCCCACAGGATACTTACTACATGAGGCCAAGATTGGGAGACACAGAAGATCTACTTAATACATAAAAACAAACATAAAGAGGCAGTCAAGTTGGGGAGACCAAGAAACATGTCCCAAATGAAAGAACAGGAGAAATTTCCAGGAAAAAAAAAGAGCTAAATGAAATGGAGGAAGCAATCTAACAGATAAGGAGTTCGAAAAAAAAAAAATGGTTCTCAGGATGTTCAAGGAACTTAATGAGAAATGCAAAATCATGAAAAAGGACACAGAAATCATAAAAAAGAATCAGTCAAAAATGAAGAATATGATATCCGAAATAAAGAATACACAAGAAGGAATAAACAGAAGACTAGGTGAAGCAGAGAACTGAATCAAGGATTTGAAAGACAAGGTAGAAGACAATACCCAACATAGGAACAAAAAGAAAATAGAATTTAATAAATTAGAATAGTTTAAGAAATCTATGGGACAATGAGCATAACAACATCCACATCATAGGGCTGCCAGAAAGAGAAGATAGAGAAAAGGACTGAGACCTATTTGAAGGAAAAAATGGCTGAAAGCCTCCCTAACCTGGTGAGGGAAAAATACATATAAGTATAGAAAGTGCAGAGTGTCCCAAACAAGATAAAGAAGAGGAGGAGAAACATTGTTATAAAGAATAAAATAGCAATAAATAAATACCTATCGATAATCACTTTAAATGTAAATGACATAAGTGCTTCAATCAAAAGACATAGGGTAGTTGAATGGATAAGAAAGCAAGACCCACATATATGCTGTGTACAAGAGACCCTCCGCAGAACAAAGGGTACACACAGACTAAAATAAAGGGATGGAAAAAAGATATTTTATGCAAATGGCAAGGAAAAAAAGCTACGGTAGCAGTACTTTTAACTGACAGGCTTTCAAATAAAGGCTATGGTAAGAGAAAAAGAAGGACACTACATAATGATAAAGGGAACAATCCAACAAGAGGATATAACCCTTGTAAACATTTATGCATTCAACATAGGAACACATAATATATAAAACAAATCTTGATGGACATAAAAAGACAAATTGACAGTAATACAGTGGTAGTAGGGGATTTTAACACCCTATTGACATCGATGGATAAATCTTCCAGACAGAAAATCAACAAGACAATGGTGGCCTTAAATGACACACTGGATCAGATGGATTTAATTGATATCCTCTGAGCATTTCACCCCAAAATAACAGAATATACATTCTTTCCAAGTACATATGGAACACTTTCTAGCATAGACCACATGTAAGGACACAAAGCAAGTCTCAATACAGAAGACTGAAACAATATCAAGCACCCTCATTAACCATAATAGTATAAAACTACAAATCAATCACAAGAAAATAAAACTGAAAAACACACAAAGACATGGAGGATAAATAACATACTACTAAACAATGAATGGATTAACAATGAAATCAAGGAAGAAATTTTTTTAAAAATACCTTGAAACAAATGAAAATGAGAACACCACAACCCAAAACCTGTGGGACAAAGCGGAAGCAGTCCTGAGAGGGAAATTCATAGCATTACAGGCTTACCTCAAGAAACAAGAAAAACCTCAAATAAACAATCTAGCTTTTCACTAAAAGGCACTACAAAAAGAACAATGAACAAAACACAAAGTGAGTAGAAGAAAGGAAATATTAAAAAATCAGAGCATAAATAAATGATATAGAGTCTAATAAAACAATACAATAGATCAATGAAAATAGGATCTGGTTCTTTGAAAAGATAAACAAGATTGAGAAACTTTTAACCAGACTCATCAAGAAAAAAAGAGGACCCAAATAAGTAAAATCGAACATGAAAAAGAAGTAACAATTGACGCCACAGTAATACAAAGAATTGTAAGAAAATATTATGAACAACTATATGTCAACAAATTGGACAATATGGATGGAATGGATAAGTTACTAGAAACATAGTATCTTTCAAAACTGAATGAGAAAGAATTGTAAAACCAGAATAGATAGATTACAACTAATGAAATTAAGGCAGTAATGATAAAAAAGAGGACTCCCAACAAACAAAATCCTGAACTGGATGGCTTCACAGGTGGATTTTACTAAACATTCAAAGAAAAACTCCCACCCTCCTTAAACTATTCCAAAAAATTTAAGACAAGGGAAGGCTCCCAAGCTCATTTTACCAGGTCCAAATTATCCTAATTCTGAAACCAGATAAAGACACTACAAAGAAAGAACATTATATGCCAATTCCATAATGAACATAAATGCTAAAATTCTCTATGAAATATTAGCAAACCATATCCAGCAATACATTAAAAAGATTATATAACATGAGGAGGTAGGATTTATTCTGAGGATGCAGGGTTGAACAATATCTGCAAATTAATAAACATGGTACACCACATAAACAAAATGAAGAATAAAAATCACATGATCATATCAATAGAAGCAGGTGAAGCATTTGATCAAATCCAGCACCCATTTATGATAAAAAAAAAAAAACTCTCAGCAAAGTGGGAATAGAAGCAACATAACATGATACAGACCATATATGACAAAGCCACAGCCAACATCATACTCAATGGACAAAAACTAAAAGTGTTTCCCTTAAAATGAGGAACAAGGCAGGGATGTCCACTTCCGGCACTCCTATTCGACATGGTCCTGGAAGTCCCAGCCACTGCAATCAGGCAAGAAGAAATAAAAGGTATCTAATTTGAAAAGAAGGAAAGAGAAGCCATTATTTGCAGGCGATATAATGCTGTATATAAAGAACCTTATAGATTCCACCAAAAAAACTACTAAGATTGGTAAATAAATTTAGCCGAGTAGTAGAAAACAGAATAAATACCCAGAAATCAGTGGAATTTTTATACACCAATAATGAAGGATAAGAGAGGGAAACTAAGAAAACAATCCCATTTATAAATACATCAAAGAATGCAAAGGGGTACATTTAACCAAGGATGTACAAGACCTGTACTTAGAAAATTATAAGGCCCTAAAGGAAGAAACTGAAGAAGACACGAAGAAGTGGAAGCAAATACCATGTTCATAGACAGAAAAAATTAGCATAATTTAAATGTCTATACTATAATGACATAGTTCACAGGCCTGGAACAAATATTCCAAAAATTTCTATGGAACCACAAAAGATCCAGAATAGCCACAGCAATCTTGAGAAAGAAGAATCAAGCTGGAGGAATCCTGTTACCTGATATCAGACTGCACTACATGGCTATAGTAATCAAAATAGCATGGTACTGGCATAAAAACAAACATATAGATCAATAGAACAGAATGGAGAGCCCAGAAATAAACCCATGCTTTTATAGTCAATTAATATTTGACAAAGGAGGCAAGAACATACAGTGAGGTAAAGACAGTCTATTCAATAAATGGTATTGCAAGAGAAATGAAGCTAGACCACTTTCTTAAACCATACACAAGGATAAACTCAAAATGGGTTTGAAACTAAAAATTAAGACTCAAAACCATAAACATCCTAGAAGAAAATATAAGCAGTAAAGTCTCAGACATTTCTCATATTGATATTTTTTTCTCGTGTCTCTTTGGGCAAGGAAAACCAAAAAAAAAAGTAAACAAAGAGGACTGCAAAAACTAAAAAAATGGGGTGGGGGTTGTACACCAAAGGAAACCATCAGCAAAATAAAAAGACATTTCACTGAATGGGAGAACATATTCACCAATGACACATATAATAATTAATATCCAAAATTTATAAAGCACTTACAAAAGTCAACACCAAAAAACCCAATTTAAAAATGAGCAAAGAGACTAGATAGACACTTCTTTAAAGAAGATATACAGATAACCAATAGACATGAAAAGATGGTCAGTGTCACTAAGCATCAGAGAGATGCAAATTAAAACCACAGTGAGATACCACCGGCTGTCAGGACTCAGTCCCTGTGCCTGGACCTGGGGAGACAGTGGCGACTAGGCAGACCTTTTCCTCGGCCCTGGACCCACGCTCTCTGCACTTGTGCTTTATGAATACACTCCCTACCATTATGTCCATGACAACAGGGTTCAGTGACACTGGGGTGAGGGGAGGGGGAGGAGTAGACAGACACTGCTCCATGTCATGCCAAGCGCACTCTTTCCCCACTTCCTACTTAAAATCACAATATCGAACCAGGTGGCCTGATAAAGACCATCTAGATTAGGGTCCTCAGATGGAGGTCAAATTGCTGAGCTCCATGGGGGCCCTTGATGTGACATACAGTATGCATCCTCACACAGGTTCTGTTATAAAAAAAGAGAAGCCTCAGAGACCATCAGCTTTACAGTCCGTCCCACCCTAATTTCTTACCAATGTTTTATTACTGAATCTGATCATTGCCTATAATGCATGGCGTCAGGAAATGCCAGAATCTGTCTTAGTTCTCCAGAAAACAGAGCCAAAAGGAGAGAGAGAAAGAGAGAGAGAGAGAATGAAATTTTAAGAAGGCAGCTCACACCATTAGGGAGGATGGCAAGGCTGGAGACTCAGGGAAGGGGTCTCATTGCAGCCTTGAGTCTGAAAGCCGGAAACCCAGGCAAAGATTCTATGCTGCCATGTGGAAGCAGAATTTCTTCTTCAGGAAACTTAGTCTTTGGTCCTAAGGCCTTCAACTGATTCAATGCCCATACACATCTTAAATATATGAGTATTCAACGTCCACATAAAGACAATAGTTATGCTTCCTCCTTAGAAATACAAAAAAAGTTATGCTTCCTCCTAACAAAATACAACTATCCTCCATACAACTGGAAACACATTAACACTTTCTCCAAAAGGGGAAGCAAAGTCTTTAGATGATCACTCTTCTCCTTGATATGTTGTAAATTTAATACTCTAATAAAAAGTTAACAATACTCTAACACTATGATATAAAGTTAATAGGTCTTATAATAAGGGACTAAGAGGGAAGAAAGCATATATTTACTTATATACAGAGTCTGGCACAAATAATGCCCCTTTTTATTACAAACTCTTTTATTACAACATCATAAGCGTGTAATTCTGTAACATAACAACACCATACTCAAGCACACCAGATGACATTTTAGATGAAATGCTCGCATTAAAACTATAAATTATTACACCCATATTATCACCCTACCAAACACACTCAAGCAGGTCTTACTTCTACTGGACCCTGTATATAAACATATGCCTATCAAAATATGGAAAAAATGCTTAAAACACTTATACTGTATTATACAGTCCTTATCTTTTCTTCTTGCTGTTGTTTTGCAGGTTAGGAAATAGGCTCAGATAATAAGCTGTGGAACTGTGATTTGAACTTGATTCTTTCTGACCCCAAATCCTTTTCATTGAGAGAGAGAGAGAGAGAGAGAGAGAGAAGAGAGGTGGGTGAGATATAAAGAAGGCTCTCTCCAAGCATGTTATGGTGTGAACAGCAATGACATGCTGAAGCCAGCTTGCACCGTTCCTGAGAGCTGATCTTGCATATCATTCTTAGCTGTGTACTCAGCAATGTTCTCTTAGTACCTTGAAGTCAATTATAATGGGAATATTCACACTATAGAAATTAGCAAATATTACCAATTAGACCTTTTGTGTGTATGACCCAATGCATTTGTTAAATATTGTTGCACATCACTGAATATAAAGTATATGATAATGGGGGCATTATATATGGATTTTTTCACTCTAGCACCTAGAACAGTACATTGCACACAGCAGGTGTTCAACAAATGTTGACTTCATTAATTTAGCTAAGCTTAAAAATCCTCACTGTACAGCTGAGAAAGCTGAGGCTCAGAGAGGCTGTCACTTGCTTAAGGCTGCCCAGTTCATAACCAACTGAACCAAGATTTAAATCCAGTTCACTGTGATTTCAGACCTAAGACTTATACTGCCACACACAGAGAAAGGGGACCCAGGGTTAGAAGAGAGTGTTGGAGACATTTCAGCCACCCCCTCCAGAAGGACTCAGAGGGGGTGTCACCACAAGGAAGACCCAGGGTGGCCTAAGGAGCCACAGGAACCAGAGGCCAGCTGCTTCATAAGCATCACTGACACGTTATCCACTGTGCCATGTGTTTGACAAAAATGAATTCTCTCTCAGCTGACAACTTCCTAATTAGGTTGTACTCAAATATCTCCAGACTTCAAAAGGACAGTGGAATCAGATTAAAGCCTTTTGGAGCCAAGAATGGGTAGGGTAGCTGCTGGCAGCCTTCTCCTTGCTCAGTAACCCAAGTCTGGCCCCACATCTACGTTCTTCTTCCAGGACAACGGTCATGATTAAAGCGTTCCTTCTGCAGCTGAGGCTCGGTGACAAGGGCTTTCTGCTTAGACCCTCCTAAACTAAAGAAAGCAAATACATCATAATTTTGTATCAACTTCAGTTCTAATAGATTTTATTTTAGTTGTACTGGAGGTTTGGGGGCATGGAAAACTAGGTCTGGTCAAAGAAGCATGTCCATAATTTGGTTGACGAGTTTTTGATGGAAGGGTCAATTACATAGTGTATTTAATTAGCCCCTCTTATTTTTGAGGCATACCAACTGCACTGCAGGGAAGGGACTGGGTACTTACTGAGTCCTACTGTGGGCCAGACATGGTGCAATGTGGTCAATATATTATCTCTTATTCACATAACAATTTGCAAAAGTCGATATTCTTAATTCGATTTTATAGTGAAGAAAACGCTCTTGGAGGACTTAAGTACTTTGTGCGTGATCATATGGCTAGTGAATGACAGAGCTTATAAAACAACCCAAGCATTCTGAACCCACAGATTTCATCTCACTGGTCTTTCTTTTCCAGAAAATGGTCTGTAGCAGCTCAGAGACTCAGCCAAGGGTTGCCCTAAACAGAATGTGAAGGAAGCAGCATTGGACTTTGGTCTAGGCAGTGGTTCTCAAAGGGGAAGGGGGAAATCTTACCCCCTGTCTCCCTGGGAATACACGGCAGTGTCTGGAGACTTACTGATGGTCACAACTGAAGCAGGGGAGGTGCTATCATTATGTAGTAGGTAGAGACCAGGAATGCTGCTAGACACCCTACAATGCAAAGGGAAACCCCCACCAGCACAACAAAGAGCTACCCAGCCCAAAATAACAGTTGCATCCGGGTTGATAAACCCTGGTCTATAGTGATATCATTCTTCTCTTCCTAGAAATAATCTCCCTAGAGAAGAGAGTGCTAAACTGGAAAATCCAATCTACATAGTGGGGTTTCAAGGAAAAACTGGGAAGATAGTTGGAGATCCCAGAATCTTACTCTAGTCTGCTTGTAAACTTTTAAAGTTCATTTCCAATCAGTTTTCTGACCCATCCCATCTCTCTCCAGTTACTAGTTGAAAATTCTTGCAAATATTAGGGTTTGATTAAAATATTATATTCAGTGTTTTCTATCAAGTCATTGACATTAAAAATTCCTGGATTTGGGTTTCATTGATTGTGTTAAGAGTTGAAACAAAGCAGTCTTTAAAGCCAAAAAGAAAAACAAATCTGTACCATTCTTATTACCAAAATAATAAGTGTTCATTGTTGAAAATTTAGAAAATAGAAACAAACAGAAGCAAATAAAATTCTATGGCAAACACATCACCCAGAGATAACTGTTTATTATAGTTTGGAGGATGAACTTCTAGTCTTTTTTTCCATAAATATGTATGCAAATGAAATTATTCAAATAGGCCCTGAAATAATTAAGAAGGCATGCAAATTCTGGAAATAATAATAATAAACATAATAACAGCGGCAACAATAGCAGAAATAAAAGCTAACACTGAAAGAGTACAGATTTTATGCCAGATGCTGTTCTGAGACCTTCACATTTATAAACTCATTTAAATGCACTCAAAAACCCTGTGAGGTAGGTACTTTCATTCCTCCCATTTGCAAGATGAGAACACACATATATCAGGGCCATCCTCAGAAAGGACCAACTTCACCTGTGGTCACTCAAGAATGCACGTGAGGTCAGGAAGATGATGCAAGCATTCCTTCCCCTTTCCCCCAGTCATTTTTTCATCTACTTCTCACTTCCTGAAACCAAAAGCTGTGTTAGTTTCCTAGGGATGCTATAACAAATCACCGCCCACTGGATGGCTCAAACAACAGAAATGTGTGCACTCAAGTTCTGGAAGCCAAAAGTCAAAGTCAAGGTGTTGGCAGGGTCACGCTGTCTCCAGAGGCTTTAGGGGAGGAACCATCCCTTGCGTCTTCCAGCTCTGGTACCTGTCCTCACTCCTTGGCTCTTGACCGCATCTCTCTCTGTTACATTTTTACATTGTTTTCTTTTCTGGCAGAGCCTCCAAAATGTCTCTCCATCAATCCCCCATCTTCTTGCATTTCTAGTCTTCTCCCTTCATTTTTTCACCTTCATTTTGCCTCATGTCCCTGAGCCTGAAAGTCCCATTTTGTTCGTCCACTCCCACAATCAACGTTATCTTACAGCTGTCGCAGGATCTTAATCTTCCAGGAGTGGTTTTTAAAAGAAAACCAAGTTCCTGTTGCTAATGTTAGTTGCTTCTATCACTTAACTAAAGGCTCTTTCTCTTTCCATAGTGAAGATGGGACACGATGAATGAAGAGCGTAAATGGAGGTAGAGAAATATGACAAAAGGAAAAAATCATTTCTGTTTTCATGTCAACTCAAATGACCAAGGGAAAGTTCACTAAACCATCTCAGAATTTAGGGACCCTGCTACCCTAGTGCTCCCCTTAACACTACTGGAGAGGAAGAAATAATCCTTGAGGAGGGAACTACATATTCAAACAGTATTTCTTAAAAAAAAGTGTTTTCTTCAAACATATTCTCCTCCCTAGGGCTTTCTAATCTTGTCTTCAAACTTAAGAGATGGGTGGACAAGGTACATCCCGGTTTTTAAAGTCAAGATGATGTACCCTTTAACTCAGGTACGTAAAAGTAGGACTACAAAGAAGCTTTCCATGGGATGACAGCCACTCTAGTTTTGGGGGCTGGGCACCCTCAGGGACATATGTGGAGGGGTGGGTAATTACATAACAATACCGCAGCTATTGAGAAATGCTGTCAGTGGCGGGGGGGGGGGGGGGGGGGGGGGGGGGGGGGGGGGGGGGGGGGGGGGGGGTCAGAGTTCAAGCCCGTAGCAAATAGAGACAGAGCTGTTCCATGTGACATGCACTCCTGTGTCACACTTCGTTGCAAAATGAGTTCCGTCTCCAACCTCAATCAAATATTTTATATGTACACATATATCTTTGTGCTTTGAAAATGAGAACATCTTCATATTCCTAACTGGTATTAAGTTTACAGTGTTGGAGGCTTCATTTGCATAATAAAGTGCTATGCAAGAGGAGATGAGGGTTAATCAAAGGGTTTTATCACTCTTTTTAATTATCTTCATTATGCTGGAACAAGATGTAAATTTTAATTTACCTTGTTAGCTAGCAGATTCTACCAAACTTTGGATATCCTAATCATCTGTCATTTTTAATAGGCACAGATGCCAGTGATTTTAGCAAATTCAATGCCCTAAATATTGTGAGCTTTATTAATCTGATTGATATATCACTTAATATAATTTAGCAATTATTAATGTTAAACATAAGATCAGTGTGAGCACCCCAGAGGGGGCCTGGTGAACCACAAATGGGTCCCCCCGTCTTTCTCTCCCCATCCTCTCTTTCTCAATTTATGTTTGAAATGCTTCCTATTCACACAGCCCTTCTTTTTTTGCTCCTTCTCCATCAAATCTGTAACCATAGTTTGCAATTCATGTACAGTTATTTTTTCAGTGACTTAGGAACTCTCTAGGTTTATAAAAGGATATGGTAGTTTGTTCTTAGTCCACAGACATGAGAAAGATTTTCAAGGGATGGGCAGAGGGGAAATGTCTATGTAAGGTGTTGGGTTTATCTGCCAAACTCATCATAAAGAAACCAAATGCAGTCTTCATCCCAGCCTGGGTGATCAAAGGCAGAGCCAGCAAACCACAGTTAAATGAGTGCATTGCTGAGGAATAAACGTCAAAGGTGGCTTTCCTGGGTTCCAGGAGATAAACAGTAATGCAGAAGGAGAAAGAGGTGGCTTGCCTTGTCTACTGCTTCTGAGCACTGAGCCGATGGCAGTTGAGAGTGTGAAGCCCAAATCAGAGAAGGTAAGCAATCCTACTGGTCAAACTGATTAGTTAAAATAGATGTTTTTTATGGCCTTGAATTCAAATTTTAAAAGATGTGAACGGTGGTATTGTGGACTAAATGTTTACGTCCCCTCAATTCATATATTGAAACTCTGCCCTACAAAGTGATGGTATTAGGAGGTAAGGTCTTTGGCAGGTTGGGGGAGGGGAGGTTGGTAATTAGGGTTAAATAAGGTCAAGAGGATAGAGTCCTCGTGAATGAGATTAGCACCCTAAAAGTCAAAATAGAGCTTGCTTCCTCTCTCTGCTCTCTGCCATGTGAAGCTATAATAAGAGATGGGTGGTCTTCAGCCTAGAAGAGGTCTCTTATCAGAACCCAACCACACTGGCACCCTAATCCCAGACTTCCAGCCTCCAGACCTGTGAGAAATAAATGTTTCTTATTTATAAGCCACCTAGTCTGTGGTACTTTATTATAGTAGCTCAAGCTAAGACAGCTAATGTGTTGTAAATTAATTATAATATTTGATAGTAGATCCATAGAATTCCAGCTCTGACCTCTTAGTAGCTATCTAGTGTGGAGAAATCACTTATCTGCTCTGAGCCTCAGTTTCCTCAAATATAAAAATGAGATGGATCATGATCTTGATCATGAGTTTTAAATGACATGAAGCTTGGATTCTGGCATAGAGTAGATACTCAGTTATGATGTGTGATATTGTGATCTACGATAAGAAACATATACTTGATCTTAGTCCCCATTTCAGCACAGAGCTTCTAAAACCCTTGGAATTTCCAGCAATAAGAGTGTTAAATGTCTCTCATTATATTAATGAGGTGACTTTTGGAACCCACCTAAGGATATGTTGAGGGAAAACGTTGCCAGAAGTACTAACCTTGTGATTAGAGGGTTGGAACTTTCAGTCCTACCCCACTGACCTCCAGGGACGGCAGAAGGGCTGAAGCTGAATCAATTGCCAATAGTCAATAATTTAATCAACCATGCTTATGTCACGGATGGACCTTCATAAAAAAGAACAAAGGCTTCCAGGAATAGCAGGTACATATGCATGAGTTCTTCTGTCTCTGTTTTTCTCTCTTTCTCTCTGCCTCTCTCCACCACACCCTCTCTCAGCACTACATAGGCTTCCCTTTCTGGGGAGAGCCCAGTCCATAGCTAACTTTAGCACCCAGTAATGGCTTGAAAATATCTGAAGGAGCTGTCATATCACACAGTTGATCCAAACAATGAGCACCATGTCTAGATGCCATTTTGAATGGCAGCCGTCCCATTCTGTGAAAACTATAAAACTCACCCTCATTTCATAAGTTATATAAGCATCTAATCACCACTATGTTGTACACCTGAAATTAATATAATATTGTATGTCAACTGTAGTTGGAAAATAAATTTTTTTAAAAACTCACTCACTCTAAGAAACTGTCATAGTCACTAGGACTGGGGACTCTTGATATGAGCACACCCATTTGAGCTCTTTTTGGGGGCGATGTATTAGGGAGCAGATACTAAATGCTTGGTATCATTATGGCAATGGCAATCAGTGGTCCTATTAAAATCCAGACCTTGTCGTAAGATACCCCCCAAAAGGAACATTTTTATTGCTATACGTAGAATTCCTCTTGCAACAAATGTCTTTTAGTAAAAATCAATAAACACTGTTTTTACAAAATAAAAGCAATTGATGGTTTGGATAGTTAATCGTGTGCATGAGTTGTGATTTTATCAGTTAAAAATAAATGTAACAGAGGGAATGGACCAGTTACTAAAATTAGAATGTAATCTCTTTGCAGAGATACAGGGATCCTATATCAGCAGTATCCTATAGAACTTTCTGTGGCAATGAGAATATTCCATACCTGTACTGTCCAACATAGTAACTACTAACCACATAGAGCTGTTAAGTACTTGAAATGTGGCTAGTGCAACAGGGGAACTGTATCTATAATTTTATTTCATTTTAGGTCATTTTAATTCAATTTTAAGTAGTAGCAGGTAACTAGTGGCTACCATGTTGAACAGTGTGCTGTGCATTCCAGCTTGCAGATGACACCCTCAGTGACCTCTTACCCTCCAGAGAAACTTGGTTTTGTCACTCTGTGGCATGGTGATTTGCTGAGCTGTTCTCAAGGTCTAGCAGGATTGGTCATCTATCTCATTGTTTTCCATCATTTCCCTCATTTGTCCGTCAGTGAGTGAGTATCCATTATGTACCTAGCCTTGTGCTGGACATTGAGAAATCAAATAAAGTGATGGTCCAGGAACTCACAGATCAGTGGGGATGACAGGCTAGGAAAGAGGCAATTACCACCCAGATTCCATGATTGATATGGAGAGCCAGGTGCTGAGAGACAAGTAATGAGGTCTCCTAATCCAGGCTAGGGAGGGGAGGGGAGGAAGACTCCTAGAATGGGAGGATGGGAATGAATTGGCCAAGGTAGGAGGAAGTGATTTCTAGGAAGGAGGATGAGCCTGTGCAAAGAAATGGCAACATAACAAAATGTGGGGTTGTATTGTTTACATTTTCAACCACACATGGTGCAAGGAAAAAAAAATTACTTGAAAAGAATATATTTTCTTCTATCTAAATCTAGATATTTCTGAATATAACTCTCCATCATTCCAAGCTGGCAGGAAATTTAATCTCTATTATTGCCATGCCTGTTCTCCCAGGGTCACCCAAGGTCAAGCAGCACTCTGAGGTTCTTACATGGTCTAACTCTAGAATAGTTGACAAAGGCCTTCCGGCACAGGTGCTACACTGATAACCTTAAATATGCTTATTTATCTTGCAATGTCCCCCGTTCCTCAAGACCTAAGGTCCCAGGGCCCTGGGTTTAATATCCTCATTTCCCTTTGCAGACATTATGCTCTGGAGCTACAAGGACAATAATGCCCTTTCCTTACATTTTCTACCTAAATCCCTATCACCTTACTCATGTTGGGGAAGTTTTCTCATCTTCCTCAAATGTCAGTGCTTTGTCACATGTGCTTTTGATCAGGGAGAAGGAGAGACGTTATCTCTTATCAACAGGCCCTTAAACAATGATTGTTGGTCCTAGGGATGGGGAAATGAAATGCTCCCACCATTAGGTTTTTTTCTTAGTAATCATCTGTTACAAAATATTCAGGAGATGAATAATTCTTAGAAATCTACCATACAGCATAGTGCCTACAGTTAACCATACTGTATTGTATGTGTTTGCTAAGAAGGTAGATCTTAAGTGTTCTCATCACAAAATAATAGCAATAATAATATCATAATAAATAGAATAACAATAATAATGAAGAGCAAAAAAAACCCTTTTGGGGTAATAAGTAGGTTTATAACCAATTGTGGTGATGCTTCCACAGGTGTATACAATACTTATCTCTGAACTTATCTAGCTGTATAGAGTAATTATGTACAGCTTTTTGTATGTCAAAATTTTTTTAATATTCAGGAAATGGTAGGTAGTTTAGTATGATAGGCCAAGGAATACCTTAGGGAGTGGCAGAAGATAAGAGAAAGAAAGAAGGGTTTGGGTCAAGAGAGAGAACTTTAAATGCTCTCAAGAAGCTTGGAGTATGGGATTATTAGGGTGATGGTATCGAGGATATTTTCAGGTTTTTTGTTAGTATATTTTGGCTGTCTGTATCTGAACCCCATTGTATGTGTACAAGATTCACCACTGTGTATAATACATAAACCTTGATAGCCACCATAGTCTCCCTCCTACCAAATAAACAAATAGAGAATGTTATGTGTTGACTTACGTTCCCCAGAAAGATAGGTTGAATTCTTACACCCCAGTACCTCAGAATGTTGCCTATTTGGAAGAACAGTATTTGCAGGTGTAATCAAATTAAAATGAGGTCGTTTTAATCCAATATGACCAGTGTCCTTACAAGGAGAAAGTTTAGACACAGAGACAGACATGTAGAAAAGAAAAATGATGTAAAGAGGCAAGGGAAAAGACAGCCATACACTAGCCAAGGAATATCCAAGGCTACTAAAAGCTAGGAGACACCTGAATAGATCCTTCTCTAGTGCCTTCCAGGGAGCACAGCCATGCTTACGCCTTAACTTTGGACTCGTGGCCTCCACATTTGTGAGAAAATAAATTTCTGTTGTTCTAAGCCACCTATTTTGAAGACAACCATTACTCACTTTTTCAGCCTCCCTTGCAGCTATAGTAGAAGCATGTGACTGAGGTTCAGTCAGCCAGGTGCATCCACCCAGGAAATGGAGCACAGCAATAACATCCATCTTCAGTGTGAGAATTGTGCCCACTTGGGCATCAAATGCCCTCAATGCACTGCTACTGTGGCATGAATTTTCCCAGGTTCTGACTGTGTTGAGTTCCCTTGTTCCTGTCGGTTTCTTTAAGCTGGCCATTCTGCATGGCTGAGGGTTTTCCAATAAATTCCACTGCTGCTTAAATCAGCACAAAACAGTTTCTTTTGCTTGCAATTGATAACCTGGCTGATACAGATGGGAAACCATGAAGGATGTAATGCATCCCTGAAGTGGTAAGTGGTGGACGGGGGTGAAGAATAGTCTGTAAGGGGGTGTTAAGAAGCTCCAGGGAAGAAAGGAGAGGACTGAGCTCCAGGTGAGAATTAGGAATAGAGTAGAGCCTGAAAGAAAATGAGGGTGTATAGCATAAAGTGTGTGTGTGTGTGTGTGAGTGTGAGTAGATACGCACACACATTTGGACGTTTTCAGCCAAAGATCTTCCAGCGGGAGAGCAGCCAAACGTGCCCATGGGGTGAACTTCGGTCGCTCACTAAACAGTGCGTTCAGGCTTCACCGGCACGGAGCAGGGCAAACGACAGTTTCCAAGTTTGAAAAATGAGCTGCTCCACTCGCCTGGTGCTAATGCCTTTTTCGAAGAAACTTACATCTTGGAAATGTCATGACACATTGCAATCACGGAGAACACAGCCACAGTAATTGGGAGTGTTTCTTCAAGAGCACAGCGTGTCGAAGAAGATACATGGCTCGAAGCATAATTTCCTGCAACAATGGTGGTGGGGGGAGCGGGTTTGTGGGGGAAAGCTGCCTTTGGAATAAATCCTGGCAGGAGCTCCAGCAGTGGGGACTTTTCCTGGATGATGGAGCTGCTTTGAGAGCCAGAAGGAGGCAGTGCTGGTCCCCACTGGCTGCAAATTAGTTGTGTTACTTTGACCATGCTTTTAGATTGCTCTACAACTCAGTTTCTCCAGCTTTTAAATGAAAATGAATAGCACATGCTTTCCATTGCTCACAGTATTGCATCATATGCAATCAAATTCCAATGAACTAAAAATCATTATGACTTACCGAATATATACTACTTACCAGACGTGTACTAAGCACTTTTTATGCATTATCTGACTTAAAACACACAGGAACCCCATGAGATGGACACCATAATTATCACTAGTAAGAAGAGAAGGGTTTGAGGCACAGAAAAGCCAAATATCTTTCTCAGGGTTATAAAGCTAGAATGCACCAATGTCAAGATTTGAGCTCAGTCCAGATCTGGGGTCTGAATTCATAACCATCACATGGTTCGCCTCTCACAATGGACACTTTAGGTCGTGAAAAGAATTAAGTGCTAGTAAACATACTGTGTGTTAATAATGACAATGGTGAGACTTCTTTAAAAGAGGCAGTGAACAAAGCTGGAGTGGATTTGCTTCTATTTGTGACCATTTGACTTAGCTGTTGTAACAACAACAATAACTACAGTAGTTCCACTCTACTGAGTACCCAGACAGGAGAGTATCAGTAAATGATCCCAGTCTATCCTCCTAGTAACTGCCTAAGTAAGGGGACATATTTCCCATTTTACAGATGAGAGACTTAAGACCCAGAGGACCTAACATTTCAAGAGTATCCGGCAAAATAAATGGCCACAATGGAAGTCAAATCGAAATGGACAGATTACAGAGGCTATGTTCTTTCCTCTCTGAAATACTGTGATAGGCCAGTTTCCCTCAAAGGAATATATCTGTTTAAAATATTTGAACCCTCGGGCTCCTATCTCAGACAGAGAAAAAAAGCACAAAGATGTTAACAAGATAATGTAAATATTAACATTCACTTTAAGAGGTTAGATTACCTGAAAGCCCTCATTTCTAAAGGCCAGTCTTCTCTGGTTTGCATTCTCCAAAAGCAGAATAACCTTTCCATGAGGAAATTATGCAAGCGATACCACTGCTTTGCACGGACCTCCAGATTTCTGGGCTGTCGTCTGGGGAATGAGGAGAAAGGTGAAGACTCGGTCTTCATCGCCTGCCCATGGACACTGAGCTCTTTTGGGGCCAGCTTTGTCTGGCCCGGCTCTTTTGCTCCCATTAGCATGCCACTCCCAAGGTATTCTGGAAAGAGGACTCGGAATACAAACTCTTCAGTGGAAACGGAGATGTATCGCAAAGATAACAATGTGTGACTGAATATAAGTCCTTTAGAAGTCCTGCTTTAAATAATTGCCAAGACCGATTTGTAACAAAATGATCAGTGCTTTCACAGAAACAATATAACTTGCTAGCATGTTCAGCAACCTGTGGGTTGTTTGTCCTCAGTATTTTTCTATAATATTGGCAGCATTCCCCTCTGAAAGGCAGAGGAATGGGTTGATAGACACAAGATAGAAGATCGAAAAGGGTTTTGGCTCTGATGACATACACATACTTATGACAGTGCCATCCAGTTATGACATTTACCAGTTGTATGACAAGTGTTCAGTTCTAGTACTTCTCTCATACTCAATTACCTCTCCTGCTATGTGGCGATAGTACTTTCTTTAAGGCAGGAAGTATGTATTATTTATCTCTCTAGACACAGTGACTGGACATAGTAGGCACTCAGTTAATAAGTGGTAAATAATCATTCATTGTTGTGACTATCACAGGAAATAACACTTTCTGAAAGGTCTTGCTGAATTCCCAATACACACGAGGTGCTTTAAGTAGTTGATTTCTCTTCATCCACCTTTAGGCTCTCATTGGTGTCTTTGAAAATTCCACTGGAGACTTTGCATCTATGAACTCACTAGACACATGCTTGGAAATGTAGCAGATACCCAAATACAATGTGTCCAATACTGAACCCCTGATCCTCCCTCCAAAACTCACCACACAGCTTTCCCCATCTCAAGTGATGGTCATACCATCCTAGTATTTGCTGAAAATAAAAATACAAAACACAAAGCAAACACATTTTAAAATCCTTTGATAATTTTACACATTAAAATATGTTGTTGCCCTAGCCAGTGTAGTTCAGTGGATTGAGCGTCAGCCTGAGAACCAAAGGGTCGCTGGTTCGATTCCCCAGTCAGGGCACATGCCTGGGTTGTGGACCAAGCCCCCAGTAGGGGGCGTGCGAGAGGTAACCACACATTGATGTTTCTCTCTGTCTCTTTCTCCCTCTCTGTCTAAAAATATAAAATCTTAATTAATTAATTAATTAAATATGTTGTTGCATCCTAGTTAAGTTGGTTCAATAAACACAACAAACAAAAAAAATGCATTGTTTGGTAGATAAATAATTATAGCCCTTATATTTTTATTGCAGATTGCATGTTTTATCAGTGTAAGAGGATCCTTGTCTCATTTCATGATGTTTGCTTTGTATCTTACCTTACATAAAAGCAGAATTTCCAACTCTTTTTTTGTTTATTTTTTCAGATAAAGCATTGCCTGTCATTGATTTTAACTTTTAATGTCATTTTCCTTTACGTTTAGTTGGGTTTGATCTCTTTTTAATTTCTTTTTTTCTCAGTATGAAAATCTTCTTTTTTCTTTTAATAGGGGAATTTAAACCGTGGAGACTTATTATCTTAATCTGATATATTCACTTTTACATGTTTCATTCTACCTAACACTTTGTTTTGTTGTTGTTGTTGTTGTTGTTGTTGTTTTGTTCTATTTGTGGTGCTTTCTAAAAATTTCTTTCGTTTTTCTGATCTTTCCCATATGAATTACATTTGGTTATCGAGAGTGGCACTATGACATAAAAAGAGTACTGGCTTCTGTCACAGAGATCCCAAAGCCTTTGTGATTTCCTAAGTGAGCTGAGTAATAAAGGTGTCTTTTGTTACATTAGTGAGGTGGCTTTTGAAAAGCCCTTAGGTAACCTAAGGATGAGGACTGGTTGCCAGAACAACCAACCAGTGACGAGAGGGTTGAACTTTCAGTCCTACCCCCAATCTCTGACAGAGGGAGAAAGCCTAGGCATTGCATCAATCACCAATGGCCAATGAGTTAATCAATCATGCCAATGTAATAAAACCTGCATAACAACCCAAAAGAACAGGGTTCAGAGAGCTTCCAGGTTGGTGAACACGAGGAGAGTTGGGGACAGTGGCTCTTGGTGAGCATGGAGGGGCCACGTTCTTTCCCCATGCTTTACCCTGTGCGTCTCTTCCATCTGGCTGTTCCTGAGTTCCATACTTTTATAATAAACTGTGATCTAGTAAGTAAGATGCTTCTCTGAGTTCTGTGAGCCAATCGAGCAAGTTGATCAAACCCAAGAAAGAGGTCTCGGGAACCTCTGATTTATAACCAGCCAGTCAGCGTCATAAGTACAGGCAACAATCTGGATTTTCCACTGACTTCTGAGGGAGGAAGAGAGTGTATTCTCGTTGGAGTGAACTCTTAACCTGTGGGATCTGATGCTACATTTGAGTAGATAGTGTTAGAACTGAATAGAAGTATAGGACACCGAACTTGCACCTGAGAATTGCTTGTTAGTGTGGGGAATTTCCCCCTACTTCAGGATTGCAATCAGAACCTACTTATGTAACTTTTCCAACAATGTGAAAAGTATTCATCTTATCTTTTATTCTATTGTTGGCTAACAATTTTCTCAAGAGCATCATTTATATTATATTATACTGTGTGACTCATCTCCACAATTCTACATATTTTAACATCTTTAAAAACTGTCTCTCATGAGGCCAGGAACTTGGTCTTGCCACCACTGTAGTTCTGGCACCAAGCAGAGAGCACTGCACCCAGCACAAGCTCAATGACTGCTCCGAGTAAAAGAATTCCTTCCTCCCCTCTTCCCTTTCCCTCAGGCTTCCTAACTACAATCTGAGAGTCAAACCCAGGTGGTTTTTATGTTGTTATTTTCATACTGATAGCTTTTCTTTTAAGAATTTTTTGGACTTTCTGTACAACGTTGTGACCATATGTACAGTGATCTTCCACCCACTTACCAAACGCAGCTCAAAATGTCACCACCTCTAATTCTATTGGGTTGGGCAAAAAGTTTGTTTTTTTTCCATAAGATGGCTCTAGTAGCACTTAGTTGTCTTTAACTTCATTCAAAATAGCTTTGTTAGATTGTATTGTGACAGCTGTCATATCAGTGTGTATTTTTTTTTAAATTATCAAAATTGGTGAATTTTTGTGTAGTCATTTTAATATTAAAGATGGAAGAAGATATGCAACATTTTTGGTATATCACACTTTATTATTTCAAGAAAGGTAAAAATGCAACTGAAACGCAAAAAAAAGATTTGCGCAGTGTATAGAGAAGGTGCTATGACTGACTGAACGTGTCAAAAGTGGTTTGCAAAGCTTCATGCTGGAGATTTCTCACTGGACAATGCTCCACGGTCAGGTAGGCCAGTTCAAATTGATAAGCGATCAACTTGAGACATTAATTGAGAACGATCAACGTTATACCACATGAGAGATAGCTGACATACTCAAAATATCCAAATCAATAAAGTCATTGGTGAAAACGAAAAATGTGTCTTTTATGTTACGGAAAAAACTAAACAAACTTTTTGGCCAACCCTATGCTTTTAGACAAGAACAGGCATTCTCTTTTCTACAGGCAAAAAAGCCTACTCTTACAAAGGAGATTCAGCTCAGCCCCCACAAGGTCTGTAAGGAAAAGGGTATGAGGTAAAATTTTATTAAGGTGGTTCTGTGCTTCAAGGAGCTGTTACCTGTCTATATGCCGAGTAGTTCAATGCAGTAGTTATTAATTCTGCGCCTTTACTGTAGTGGATATCATACTGAGTGCAGGTGTAATTTAGATAAAAGAAGCATTCCTTCAACAAATGTGTATCAGGTTCCTGCTCTGTGACATGCCCTCTGCTCAGCACTGGGGCTGTAACAGCAAACTACACTGGCACCTTTCGTGTCGTAAGATGCTCAGTGACCCAATTGTAACTCACATTCAACTGTCCCATAGCAAAATATGAAATCAGGTGGGGTTTTTTTAAAGCAGCTTTTGGGGAGAGGAAACAAAAAATTATTGGCAGAAAAATTCAGAAATTCTAGAAAGCACCAAACACCTTTCACTGAAAACTGGGAAAATGATATGTTGAGCCAAGTACTCAAGTACATCATTTTGAAAGACAAATTGCTAGTAATCCAGTTAAATTTTAAATAACATTATCTAAATGAAAAATATCAAAGTGTGAGATATCCAGCAAGAATAGCTCCAATTTCCTGCCTGGATGTTAAGTAAGGAATAGACTGTTTAATATCATCTTGATAACATTTTTATAGGTTCATGTTGGCCCATCAGATTGCAATTTGTCACCTGCTACCTAACAATTTTCTAATTCCTCATCACTTTACAGTGTAAAATAATAGGCGCAGAACTGCAAGCCTTTTTTTAAAAAAAAAATAATAGGTAGAGTGGGAGTGAGGGGCTTTATTTCTATCAGATATTTTTTTCCTAGTTAGAATAAGAATGGTTGTCAATAATTCAAACAAAATATGGTACTGAGCTCATTTCATTTTTTCCACTGAATTAATTTGTGAAAGATAACATAAAATGAATATGAAAATCCCTAATGCTCTTTCTTCTTCACCTCCCACCTTTCCCAAAAGTTCAGGGAAGGGGGAGTGATGAGAAGGCACATAAATATTTGTGTAGTACAAAGAGTTTGTACATCAAAGTTAGAGGGTTTGGGGTTTGAATCCAAAGTCAGACACAAGCAATGTGACCTTGGGAACCACCCAATCTCACTGAGCTCTTCACCATCAGTAAAATTAGGACCATAATTCCTGCTCACAGGGTTCCTGGAGCAATTGGGGGTTAAGATGTAGTGTTTACGATTCTAATTTAGTGGGTACTAAACTACAGATTTTACCTTTGTAGTATTTGACAGAGTTCAGTCCCTCCTCCATGATAATTTCTGATTTGCCTTCCACGAAATCTCACTCCTGGATTTTCCCTCCACCTCACTGTGCATTCAGCTCGGTCTCCCTCTCTGCTTCTTCCCTTCTCTCCTCTCATTTTCCCTTAGTATTTGAGTGACCCTCAGTTCTTGACCCTCCTTTCTTCTCCATCTACACTCATCCTCTTGAAGATCTCATCTGGTCTTATGTAACACCATATGTATGCTGATAAATCAGATTTCCAGCCTAGAACTCTCTCCCAAACACCAGGGTCATAGATATACCTCCCTTCTCAACATCCCTACCTGTAAGTCTAATCAATATCTCAAACTCAACATATTCAAAACTAAACTCTGGGTCCTTCCCACAAAAACCTTTTGCAACCACAACCTTCCCCATTTCAACTGAGAGAGCTCAATCCTTGTAACTGTTCAGAACAAAAGTCTTAAAGGCACCATTAATTTCTTTCTGATTAAAGCACCCCACATCCAATCCACCAGGAAATCCTATGGGCTCCACCATCTTGTCAACCTAGAACTTGATGGAATAAGGATGATGTAGCTCTGTAAAAAAAAAAAAAAACTTTACACAATGAGTTCAGTTGTTGAGTTAACTGTTGCTAGTCACTCAATTATGTAACTTGTCTTTTGCTCACTGTTTTCAGCTGTGATGAACACCGGATTAGCCAGTTTGACTATTTAACCATCATTTGCTTGCTTTGATAAAGGAAAGAAATGGTGAGACTGTGTACCCTTCAGTCATTAGCAAGTGGGGGAAGGAGTGAGCTACTGGGGGACTGCCGAGAGACTATAATTGGCTTACTTGCCATTGTGGCCCTAGTGATGTCACCAGTGGATTTGGGAACTAGAGAGATACAAGCCGAGGCACAGGAATCATATCTCTGTTCGTTTTCATCTTCTGAAATGTCATCTCCTAATTGCTATTGGCCAAAAACCAAAAATATTCCCCTAGTAACAGATGATAATTTGCTAGGATAAACAGCAGAATAAACGTGTTCTTTGGAGTACTCCAAACGCTAAATGTGTGTGTGCATGTGTGTGTGTGTGTGTGAGTGTGTGTGTGTAGCTTTTGAAAATAATCTTCTAATTATTATATCTACTGACTTTTACAAAATAACTTATGAAACTCTTTCACCCACATGATTTCATTTGATTTTCAGAACAATCAAGATAAAAGCAGAGCAGTTATTAAAATTTCCATCTCATAGCTGATTCCCTTTGCTTTCCATTTTCTTTTTTTCTCTATAGCATATATCACTTCTAACATAACACAATGTACTTACTACTTGGGTTTGCAAATTTTCCTCTCTTCTGTTAGAACAACAGTAGACATCTTTATTTACTTCACTCATTAATCTCTAATGTCTAGAAGCGTCTCTAGCATATAGTAGGCACTTGATAAGTAAGTGATGAATGAATGAATATGTCTATCAAGTACATATCAACAACTGTGTCATCGTTACCAGCCCAAGACTGTAATTCTTCTGGATCTTTATTTTTTCTTCCCTCTGACTGGTATTCTTTTCTAGTATATGCCTAGTCCTGTCTTAATATCCGGACTTCATTGAAAACGTTTGATGTTCCTAAAGACCTGATACTATCAAGTATTAGTCAGACAATGAAAGCTTTTAATGCATCATTTCACTCCTTTCTTTTGGCTATCAGGAAGCTCCGAGCCAGAGGTATTGCTCAATCCAGTCACCAGTTCTTGCCTTTGTCTTTTATCCCATGTGCCTGTGTGCTTTCCTTAATAAACACCATTTCTTTTTTAAAAGTAGATATGAATATTAATGAGATAAAATTAAGTTTAGATTAAACACAAAGCAAGAGAGTTCCAAAACAGCCCTCTTTCTACCGAATTGTGATGCCCAAATTATAATCTTAAAAAAAAACTGTTAAAAATTATGGAATGCTTAGTACATAACAGACTTACCACCCTCTCTGTTTTATCATACCCGACCCTCTTCTCCAGTTTATGGGACTTCCCTGTTTCCAGCAGGTATTGGAGTTTTAAGCTCCTGGCCTAGAGGACAGATAACATTTGAGACTTGATTGCATGGGCTATAACAAGTGTGGTGACTACATCTTCTTAAACGGACATCAGTGGGACAGAGATCTTACACTATAGTAAAAAAAAATCTAATTCTCTTCTCCCCCACACATGTACACTCAATACCAGAATGTTTACATCTTATGTGCATCACTCTCTACTGCTTACCCAAAGCAGGCACTTACCTTCAAATGATGCAGCTAACTGTACTGCATTCGTTCCGTTCCACTCCCTGCTGGCTGAAAAGCCAAGATCTGGCAATGGCTGATTTAAAGCCCGCTTTCTCCCAGCCTTTGTTATGTAGATGAGTTTCCATTTTATTTTTGGTGTATCAGTGGAATCCTGAGTATTTTAATAGTTGTGAAGCTTCACTGAACTCAAGAAGAGCTTAAGATACGAGGTGCTAAATTGGCTTGGCAATAATATCTAGCAGAAAATGAGGCTCTCACTCTTAGTTCTCCCTTTCCTCCCTAATGATAAGGAGCTGATTTTTTACTATTCACGTAACTCTTACGTGAGGAACTCTGCAGCGGTCCAGAGTAATTCGTCCTTAATTAATGTGCCATCTTTTCGACCTGTCTCATTTAATTATAAGAGCCGAAGAATATGGACCTACGGAGTGTCTAGTGGTTGGAATAATAGAAGGAAAATATTAACTCTTGGCATTTTTTTAGGGTGGGAATTATTTTTTTTCCTGGGAAAATCATAAGGATGCAGAGTTGTTTGTAAGCATTGTGAGTCCCATGGAACTACCTATACCCGCTACTCTGACCTCTGGTATTTTAGAAAGCTTTTATCAAGAATTCCCAGGCTTCAAATCTTTTTTTCTTTTTCATGGGAGCCTATGTAAATTACTTTGAAAACTTATATGCTAATTGTTCTCATTTTAGAGGATTTATTAAGTTATAGTATAATATACATAATAAATTTATCATTTTAACCATTTTTAAATGTGTACAGTTCAGCGGCATTGAGTCCACTCTTCACATTGTTGTGCAACCATCACCACTGTCTGTCTCTAGAATGACTTCCTCATCCCAAAATGAAACTCTTTATCTGTTAAACAATGAATCCCCAATGCTCCTTCCCTCCACACCTGGTAACCACTATTCTGCTTTCTATTTTGATGAGCATGACTATTCTACGTATCTCATAAAAGTAGAATCATATAATATGTATCCTTAATTAATGGTGGCTTTATCTCATGCAGCATAATGTCTTCAAGGTTCTAATGCATGTTGTAGTACACATCAGAATTTCATTCTTTTTTCACTGTGTGTATATTACATTTTGTTTATTCATTCATATATTAATGGATTTTAGGATTATATTTCTAACTTTTTGGTTAATATAAATAATGCTGCTTTGGATTTGGTGTACAAATATCTCTTTAAGTCCTTGCTTTCGTTCTTTGGTAAAAAAAAAGTGTAATTGCTAGATTATATGGTTACTCTATGTTTAATTTTTCGAGGACCTGCTGTTATACTGTTTTCCACAGTGGTTGCACCATTTTACATTTCTACCAGCAATGCACAGGGGTTCCCATTTCTCCACATTGTTAATATTTTTTTAGTTTTTTTTAAATAGTAGCCACCCTTGTCATAAAATGTTATCTCATTGTGTTTTCTTTTTTAATTTACCTAATGATTGGTGACGTTAAACACTTATTCATGTATTTATCAGACAGTTGTACATCTTCATGAAGAGGTCTCTATTGAAGTTGTTGGCCCATTTTTTAAATTAGGTTTTTGTTGTTGTTCTTTAAGCTGTAGGAAGTTTTTTTATATTCTGGAAATTGATACCTTATCCACTAGACAATTTGCAAATATTTTCTCCCATTCTGTGGGTTGTCTTTCACAGCTGATAGTGTCCTTTGAAGCACAAAAGTTTCTAATTTGAATGTAGTCCAATTGATCTATTTTTTTCTTTTGTTGCCTGTACTCTTAGTGTTGTTATACCTGAGAAATCATTGTCAAACCCAATGTCATGAAACTTTTCCTCAATCTTTTCTTGTAAGAGTTTTTATAGTTTTTACTCTTATGTTTATGCCTTTATTCTATTTTGAGTTCATTTTTGTATATGATGTAAGATAGGGGTCCAACTCTATTTATTCTTTTGTATGTGGATATCCAGTTTCCTCAGCATCATTTGTTGAAAAAAGTAGCTGTTCTTTCCTCTACTAAATGACCTTGACATCTTTGTCTAAAATCACTTGGCTGTATATGTAAGGGTCATTTTAGAGTTTTAATATACTTCTGGTAGAATAATGCCTTGGAAAAATGCATTGACTTTGTGTTCAGGCAAACCTGAGTTTATTCACCTATTTTTATTTTTTAATATTTTATTTATTTATTTTTAGAGAGAGAAGAAGGGAGGGAGAGAGAGAAGAGAAACATCAATGTGCCAGAGAAGCATGGATGGCTTGTCTCTCGCACACCCCCTACTGGAGACCTGGCCCACAACTCAGGCATGTGCCTGACTAGGAATCAAACCGATGACCTTTCAGTTTGCTGTGCAATGCCCATCACACCGAGCCACACCTGTCAGGGACAAACCCAGGTTTAAACACTTACTTTTCTGCTTCTATGCTGGGCAAGCTTGAGTGAGTTATTTAACCTCCCTGAGGTGATTTTTCTTACCTGTAAAATGGATAAAGTATTGCCTATCTCTTAGTAAGAATGAGAAAAGAAAGAAAAGAAAAACATCAGTCAAAATTTCAACTCTAAGGAAATTTGCCATATTGGTATTGCTAATTTGTTTTTCTAATTGTTTATTATATTTTTCCATTACCATTTAACTCTCTTATATCCCCCTCCCCCCTGCCATCACCACACTGTTGTCCATGTCCATGAGTCCTTTTTCCTTTTTTGCTCAATCCCTCCATTCCCTAACCTCCCCTCCCCAATAGCTATCATCCTGCTCTCCATCTATGAGTCTGTCTCTATAGGCATAGCTAATTTGAATTGGAATCTTTTTATACAGCTTAAAAGGCACTCTTGGATGATTTGTTCTTGCATTTCATTAACAAGCATCGTGTATAGCTGAGAGTTGAATTTCACCCCTGAGGTTTACCCCATCCTTTGTCCAACCTAAAATTTTCCATGCCCAACTGGAAAGGATTAAAACTCAGAGGTGCCTTTGGTTTGTATTACATGATAACAAATATTTTTTTTCTATTTTGATGTGGCTACATAAAAAAATGTTTACATTGATTGGCATAACCAAAATCCTCTTGTCAATTAAAAACAGGGGGGAAAAAAGGCAATACCTCGAGCTAATGATGATGCGGAGGAACCAGCACTCACGCATTGCTGAAGGAAACCGAAACAACACAGCCACACTGGAAATCAGGTTGGCATTTTCTTATAAAATTAAACACATATTTACAAAATGACCCAGCTGCCCCACCCCCAGGTGTCTACCCTATAAAAATAAAAATTTACATTCACACAAAAGCCTGTAACCAAATGTCAATAGCAGATTTATTCACAATTGCCCCAAACTGACTACCAACCCAAATGCTTTTCAACTGGTGAAAGAACAAACAAAATATGGTATATCCATACAATGGAATACTACTCAGCAATAAAAAGGAATGCACTACTGGTACATACAGTGATGTGGATAAATTTCAAATGCATTATGCTGAAAAAAGCCAGATTCAGAAGGCTATAAAATTATGATTTCATTTATGATGATAGTCTTGTAAAGATCAATTGATAGGGGTAGAAAATAGATCATTCATATTCAGAAGCTGTGGTGGCAGAAGATGTTGACCAAAGGGGAAGGTACTTGAATTTGGTGATAATTATATGACTGTGGGCATTTTTCATAACTTGTGGAACAATATAAAAAGAATGTATATAAATGATGCTTCAATTTTAAAAAAGGATTAAAATCTTCTTGATATTCTAAAATATAAGTATTCAAAATATGGACCTCATCTTAGATATTCACCGCTGGATATCTTATACATTTTGTTCGCACTGAGGCGATACCGTTTTTGCATCAAATGCATGGTCATCTGTTGGACTTTTTGCTCCATGCCCTGTCAGACTTGTGAAACTCCTGGAAAGACTTTATGCTTCAGTGTTATCATTCATAGAGAAGAATTCGACAAGAGTCCCCCAAATTTACAAGATACTCAGGACCCATTTTTTTCATGAGACATAATTTATTAAACAGTTGTCAATCTTTTATGTCCGTGAACTGCTAAGTATTGCTGGTGATTCCAGTAGTTAAAATTTGTCAACAACTGTTTCCAGTGTCTTTATTTCATTTTAAGTGTTGCACATTTTATTATGAATGGCGGACTAAACATATCTATAACTTTGATAACTCAATTCACTTTGTTAGTAAAGCCTTCTCAAGCAGTTATAACATAACAATAACCATACTGAGAATAAATATTTCACAAGGAATCCATTGTTATTTATTTATCACTTATAATGTGTTTCAAAAGCATTACAGAGTATTTATTAAACATTTATAGATAATTTTATGCTAGTACTAGCATGTGATATAAATACATTATTAATTCTCTTGAATTGTTGATGGATTGAGCTCAAAATAAAGCTATGCCAACTGGGGCTCTTGCCAAATGAAGTGAAAAGAAAAGGAAGCAGTCTACTGTGCTCAAAACTTTCAAAGGCACAATACTGTTCCCTCAGAAGGTTGCTTGTTAATTGCGGTTCTGGGTTACAGAAATCTCTTAGCCATCCAGAACAAACACATCTTCATGTGGAGTAGATTGAAGAAATCTCAGTTCTTAGTAGCTGCTGCTTTGAAAACTGCCTATGATGGCACATTCAGTGCATCAGCTCAAGTTGACATGAGGTGTTCTAGCAGTAAGGGGAGCAGATTTCCTCAAAGCAGGAGTTAAGCATCAGGACCTTTCTGTATATTTTCTCTTTGACCTTAATTGTGCCACTGCTGCAGCTTCTGAAAACCCTACTTTGTTCCTTTTACTAAGTAGAGCTCTTCAGTTTTTTGTTTGTTTGTTTTGATTTAATCTTCATTGTATTTTTTCCATTACCATTTAGTGCCCTTATGTCCCCCCTCCAGCAATCACCACACTGTCCATGAGTCTATTTTTCTTTTTGCCCAATCCCTCCACCGCCTAACCTCTCCCCACCCCACAACCGTCATCCTGCTCTCCATCTATGAGTTTGTCCCCATTTTCCTTGTTAGTTCAGTTTGTTCATTAGATTCCATATGAGTGAAATCACATGGTATTTGTCTTTCTCTGGCTGGCTTATTTTACTTAGCATAATGGTCTCCAGATCCACCCATACTGTTGCAAAGGGTAAAATTTTCTTTTTTTATATGGCCAAGTAGTATTCCATTGTGTAAATGTCCCATAGTTGTTTTATCCACTCATCTACTGATGGACACTTGGGCTGCTGCCACATCTTGGTGATTGTAAATAGCGCTGCAATGAACAGAGGGGTGCTTATGTTCTTTTGAGTTAGTGTTTTGGGTTCCTTCAGATATAGTCTCAGAAGTGGAAACACTGAGTCAAAAGACAGATTGTCGGGAGCTGACCAACAGCCGACCCTTGACACAGTCAGGACAGTTGAGGCATGACTGCACAGTAGAAGCAGGTCCTTTTTTAATTTTTTGAGGTATCTCCATATGCTTTCCACAGTGGCTGCCACAATCTGCATTCAATTTTGCCAATAGTGCAAAAAGGTTCCCCTTTATCCCAGTCCTGCCCAGCACTTGTTTGTCGATTTGTTGATGATGGCCATTCTGACAGGTGCAAGATTTCTTACTTTGGTTTTAATTTGCATCTCTCTGATGAAGGTTGAGCTCTTTGAAATACCAGAATCAAAGTCTCATTCCCCATAAGTTGCCATTTCCCTGAAATGAGGATGTTCTTTCTTTTTCCCTCCACCACCCCCATAGCTTTATTCATATATAATTGACATATAACATTGCATAAATTTAAGATGTGTGGTGTGATGATTTGAGATATATATATCTATATACATATGATTACCACAATAAGGTTCATTAAAACATCTATCATTCCACATAGTTACCATTTGTGTGTGTATGTGTATATATCTGTGTGTTGGTGGGGAGAACATTTAAGATCTATTCTCTTAGCAGACTTTAAGTATACAATCCAATGTTGTGAACTACAGTCACCATGATATATATTACATTCCCAGAATTCATTGATCTTTTCAGTAGAAACCTGTACCCTTTGACCACCTTCACCCATTCTCCCTCCTTACCCCTGACCCTGGCAATCACCACTCTACTCTGTTTCCATGACTTCGTTTTTTTAAGATTGTACATATAAGCAAGATCATAAAGTATTTGCCTTTCTCTGTCTGACTTACTTCAATAAGCATAGGACCCTCAAGTTTTATTCGTCTTGTCAAAAATGGCAGGATTTCTCGTTTATGGTTGAATTATATTCCCCTCTGTGTGTGTACATCACATTTTCTTTTTTGTTTTGTTTTGTTTTGGGGTTTTTGGTTTTGGTTTTGGTTTTGTTTTTGTCAACATTTTCCCGCCACCACTTCATCACATTTTCTTTATCCATTTATGGACACTTCGGTTGTTTCTTTGTGTTGGTTATTGTGAATAGTGCTGTGATGGAGGTGCAGATATCTCTTTGAGATAGCAATTTCATTTCTTTCAGATATATACCCAGAGGTGGAATTGCTGGATCATATAGTGGTTCTAATTTTCATATTTTTGAGGAACCTCCAAATTATTTTTCATAATGGCTATACCAGGTTACATTCTCACCAAAGGTGCACAAGGTTTCCCTTTTCTCCACAACCGCACTAGCTCTTGTCTGTCTTATGTTTTTGATAATAGCTATTCTAACTGGTGTGAGGTGATATCTCACTGTGGTTTTGATTTTCATTTCCCTAATGATTAGTGATGTTGAGCATCTTGTCATGTACCTGTTGGCTAACTCTATGTTTTCTTTAAGGATATTCTTTCAAATTGATCCCATTTTTATGCTTTCCCTGTGGAGGAATCGTGGCTGAGTTTGCTATATATGTATATGCTAGAAGCAAAATGCTTTTTTCTGATACCTCTTTATCTGCTGCTGTATTGGGAGGCTCCCCTTCTCTGATTCCCTCCTGCTCCGTGTCCTCCTCTTCCCCTCTTCGGGCAATTACTTTTTTTTAAACTGGAGATATTTATGCCCATAAAAAGAAAGGATTCTTGGTACGTTCCCAAGGTCTTGGGCTAGCACAAAGCAACCATGTTATAACAAACACAAATGAACACAGGAAAAAGAGGTGCTGCTACTCACTAACTGAATGTATGATGCCTTAAGCTTTGCTCTGCAGCACATACGTGAGCTGCTGGCTAGACCTGCCCTATGGGTTTGTTTTGGTTAATTTCTAACATGATTTGATATTAATATTACCTAAACAATTTTCAAAAATGCAAAATCAATATGCCCAGCAAAGGCTTAAGTGGACAGGCAAACTTCGATAATTGTTCACAGCCACATGGCTGACAGCAATCATATGCCTGCCAGATGGGAATCCTACTATTTGTGCTCAAGATTACTTTGCCATTTTAAAGACTTTAAATGCCATGAAGGAAAGAGGAATGTCAATGTGATTTTTTAGAGCAATGTATGAAGCCCAAATCAAAGATAGTGTTTCTAACTATTCAAAATAAATAGTATTTTCTAGGTGCAACAACACCCAAACCATCAGGTCCCCCGGCTTCACATACACCAACTGGACCGGACATACTAGAATAAGCAGAACAATGTCTAGATTCACCAGGCAGTGTGAAACACCGGTGCTAATGTTGAGAGTGCAGAAAATTGATCATGTTCAGTTGAACCAGAACTTGAATACCTACTAAGTGCTAGGTGGTGAAAATACAAAGAAAACTAAGAAAGCTCTTTGCCCCAAGGAATTGCTATCTAATAGGTTTGTTTAGTCTCTGATATTTTATGGTAGATTTGGGGAACTTGAAACAAAGATTTCAGACTTGAACAGCAACGTTATGTGCTGGCATTCCCAGGCTAAGAAGGGAGATTTGTCCCTAAGCAGCCATCATTGATCTCTCCAAAGCTAATTCTTGTATTATCGTCCCCTTCATGGCTTAGTGATACACACACACACGCACACATATAACATATTGCTTTTTATTTCAGGCCCTTGGTCACAGTACCTTGAATTAATTAAGATTTGGTCCAGGAGCCGCTTAATTGCTTGTACTTAGAAAGTGGGAATTTAACGGAAAGCTGGAAATGACGAGACAAGTCATGCATAATGCATCCCTCATACCACTTGCTGAGTGACCATTACACTGATGGGTGTTATTTCGTTTTTTTTTAACTCAGCACATGGTGCCAAGAACCTGGCATTTTCAAATACTCATTAGTGTTATGCTCTGGGCTTAAGATAGCAGTTATTAAGGAATGAAGTCTCAAGAGACAGAATGAAACCACAGTGGCTAACAATGACAGAAGTTCAGGTGTATCAACTCTCATCACTTACGGAGGCATCGCATGGCTAAATTAGCTTTCAAAGTCTTAAACTGAACATGCAAGGCCCACAAATGTCATGTGGTATATTCTCTGGAGGTTAAATTTAGGTTTTCCCTGGCTTCTGCTGCCAATTTGAAAGAAAGGAAGATGTCAGCGGGTGCGGAGTTGAAGTTGAGGGTAGGAGGCTGCCAATGTAGAATCCACTGACGCTGACATTGAACTGTCTCTGGAAATCCAAGCCATGAAGCAACGTCAGCTGTCCCCAGACTTACCCAGACTGCTCATTAGCTCTCCAGTTTGCTCCAACGCAACATCAATTTGCTCCAGTTGACTTGCCTGGCCAGGGGGTTCCAGCCACCCATTTGCCTTGATGACAACAGAGAGTATTTAGATGCAGTTGGCAATCTGCTGGGCTGGCATTAAAAGAGCAAGGTAAGAAGAAATGCTACTCATCAGACCACAGGCATGGCAACAGAGGAAATGTGCACAGTGATTCCTTGGCCTAAGAACATTGGAAAAGAAGACCACAGATTGAGAAGATGCTTTCCTTCTAACCCTTCTGTCTTGTGAAATTATCTCTAATGCTAGCTGACTTCTTGTTGGGAATCTCACTTTAAGTGACTGGTGGGAGAAAACCCCATCTCCCCCATATCCAGGAGCTGGGGTGTCTTGGTATAAAGAGATCATTTTCTTGAATAGGTTATTAGCTGCATTTTTTTTTAAAAAAAAAAAGGGCAAGAGGATAGGTGCTTAAGTGAGGTAGAATTTTTTTCTCCCTCATATTAAAAATAAAGTTTAGCTCATAAAAGAACAGATAGAATGGTGGTTGCCAGGGGCTGGGGAGGAGGGGAAATGGGAGATGTTAGTTAAAAGGTCCAAAGTTTCAGTTATATGAAATGAATAATTTCTGGAGATCTAATGTACAGCAATGTGACTAGAGTTGACAGTACTATATTGTGTAGCTGAAATTTGCTAAAGGACAGGTCTTATGTCTTCTCACCACGAAAAAAGAAGAAAAAAGAAAAAAAAGGAAGAACGAAAAAAATGGTAATGTTGGGAGGTGATGAATATGTTAATTAGCCTGATGATGGTGATTATTTCACTGTATATGTGTATAAATACATCAAGTTATATATATTAAATATATATAATTTTTATTTCTCAATTATATCTCAATAAAGTTGGAAACAAAGTTTAGAAGTACACTGTTCAGGTTGCTAAGATGGTTTAGGGGTTCAGGCTGTCCTTCTCAAGGTCATTTCGTGGTCCAGGATGGCCACTGGAACTCCAGCCATCAAGTTTCCATTCTAGACAGCAGGAGGAGGGATGGACAGAAAAGATCCACATCCAACCGAGGTCCTTGCCACAAGAAAGGCTGGGATATGTACTGTAGTAACTGAGCACTTTGACACCCAAATACAAGCAGAGTTTTGCTACTACGTGACAAGGGAAGAGTAGATGTTAGGTAGGCAATAGCTGTCTCTGTAATTGCCATAAAATAACACCTATTGTATGGAATCTGGAGAACCAGATCTAGTGCCTTTTCCACAGAACATACATGTAACCCAGGAGCTCCACACCGAGGAGCTGCCTACGTGTTTGTGATATTCAAAAAAACCACCCAGAGGACCGACAGATGTAAACAAGCTGTGGACATGCTGTTTATTTCTCATGTTACAGGGGAGTGGCAGGTGAGGTAAGAGAGACGACACCCCGCCTCCAGCCTTGGCTCTACTTACAGGGTTAGGGAGGGAGCAGTGGCAGCGGGGAGGGAGCGGCAGTAGCGTGTGAAAGTGCTACGGGGTTCTGATAAACGCAGGAGGCTTGAAACACAGGGACCTTGAGAGACAGGGGCTTTGAGAGGCTGTTTTCCTCATTCCCTAGGGCTGCTGGCCAGACAGCCATCTGTTCTCTGAAGTGGAGGGGCCATGTCCCCATGTCCTGAGTTACCCTACAATACAGGATATAGCAGGAGGCATCACGGATTAGGAATCAGACCTCCTCTGATACTTACTGACTGGATGACCTTGGAAAATACCTTTACGTGCTCTATATCTTTATCTCCTCATTTACCAAAAATAACAGTCTCAACCTTGTTGCCTACGCAGGGAACTATCCGCTCAGATGGTGAGTGTGGAAGCACAGTGTCAAACAGAGAAGCGTCGAATGGATGCCGGCGCTCGATTAACATTATTATGACCAATTCACACATTTATTGTTTTTAATAAAATTCACCAAAAGCCCTTCATTTGTCATAGCATTGTTATTTATATTATGTTATCATGATAGCACCTTCTCTGTATACAGTGCTTTATAAAACATATATCACTTTTATACATGGATTTCATTTCCTGCCCTCAAACGCCCCTGTAAATGACATAGGGGAGGAATTACCACTTACCCAAATTTACTCGTGATGAAATCCAAGATAAAGAACGAAGTGGTTTGGTCACGCTCACACAAAGCTGCCTGTGAGTGATAATAACTCCAAGTTTGACAACTCATCGGATGCCGGCTATTTTAAAGCGATCGAGGCTTCAGCTGAATAATGAGCCTGCTGCCGTGGTCTCGCAGAACAGGTGCCAGCACCTGGAGGCCCCCAGCCACCTGACTCTCATCTGCCCAAACTGAAAATCATGTGATTTCCTCTTCCTTCCCTGCTCTTCTTCCTCCACTCTCTGTCTCAGCAGAAATTACCACCCTCCCCTCTCAGCCAGACCAAGGACCCAGGAGCCACCTTGTTCTTCACATTCACTTGTCACCACATTGTTAGTTTCTTTTTACTTGCTGGCTCTGTCCTCACAGCACAGAAAGGTAACCTAGCCTCCTAACTAACCTTTCTAGATTTTCTTTTTGTCCGTTGTTAGAATACTCTTCACTCCTTGACCACAGGGAACTTTATAAAATGCAAGTCTAATTCTATACTCCTCACTTAAAACCCCACAATGGCCTATTGTCCCCAAGATAAAACCCAATTTTAAAAAACACAAAAATATTGCATGAGGTTCCACTTAGAGGTGAGATCATATGGTACTTGTCTTTCACCGCCTGGCTTATTTCACTTAGCATAATACTCTCCAGTTCCATCCATGCTGTTGTGAAGGGTAATAGCTCTTTCTTTCTACTGCGTAGTATTCCATTGTGTAATTGTACCATAGTTTTTTGATCCACTCATTTAAACAAGCAAGCAAAATATAACCAGCAACACTGAAATAAAAAACAAACTGAAAGCAACCAGGGGGGAGGAGGGTGGGGGATAACAGGGGAAAAAGAGGGGAAGGGTCATCAAGGAACCCATCAACAAAGGGAGCCATTGACAAAGCCAATGGGGAAAGATTGAGGGTGGGGGGTGGGGACGGGTGGGGCTGGGGAAAGTGGTGGTGGGAAAATGTTGATGTGAGGATGATGGGATGGGTGCAGGGTGAAGGGATAAAGGGGAAAGAAAAATGAGACAACTGTAATAACATAACTGATAAAATATACCAAAAAAGGAATAAATGAGATAAGAGGGATGGAGGTAATGAAAAAGTCAGTATTTAAGGTAAAAAAAAGAAATATTGCATGAGGCTTTTTGTGTTTTGACACGTGCTTGCTGCCTGAGCCCTGTATCTCGCTCCATTTTCATCTCCCACTCTCTCTTCCCAGAGGTTGCCATGCTCGTTCTTTCAAATCCCAGTCTTGGATATACCACTCTATCTGGAAATACTAAAATTTTCTTGGCCTGCTCGATCCCTTCTTGCTCTTTAAGCTCATCCTAGGTATCTCCTCCTTCAGGAAAGCCTCCCTGCTACCTCAAGTTGGTGAGATGCCTGCCCCAAACCACCTGGTACTTCTCACCATCAAAGCTCATGACACGTTGCATTGTCATTCGTTTATTTGTGTGTTAACTCTCTGTCTAGATTATAATTCCTCCAGGCCAAGACAGTGATTTTATTGAGCTCATACTTCATGCCAGGGACTGCCCTAGGCACTTCACATGTACCTTTCAACTCACAGACCCTTTTGCCCCTTAGACAGACTAGGATACTGAAGCACCTCCAAGCTAGGGGTCATATACAAGGTCTCACAGCCAGTGTCAAGCTGAGATATAAACAGAGGCAATTGACTGGAGAATTAGGGGCCACCTTACACCAAATTTTTATTTTGTTAGTGATATATAATTCACATACAATAAAATTAAGCCTTTTAAAATATACAATTCAGTGAGGGTGCTTTTGTATAGTCATAGGTTGTGCAACCATCACCATTATCTAATTCCAGCATATTTTCAACATCTCCCAAAAAATGTCATACCTGGCAGTCAATCCCATTCTTCATTATCCACAGCCCCTGGCAACAATTTATATATTTTCTGCATGGATGTGCCTTCTCTGAACATGTCGAGGAACATCACGCAACATGTGGACTTTTGTGCCTGGCTTTTTTTATTTAGTAAGTTTTCGAGATGCATCCGTGTTGTAGTGAGTGTCCACATTCCATTCCTCTTTATGGCTGAACAATATCCCACTGCATACACCGTGTACAGATACACCGTGTTTTGTTTCCCATTCATCGGGTTGATAATTGGATTGTTTCCAAGAGGAAATGTGAATCTGCCAACTTTGTTGTTTTCCTTTTTTTCTTAAGTTTTATTCTATTTAAAGGTCCTTTTTTTTTCAGGGAGAAGGGAAGGGAAGGAGAAAAAGAGGGAGAGAAACATCAATGTGAGAGCGAAACATGGATCCGTTGCCTCTTGTACGTGCTCCCTTCCCCCACCCACAACCCAGGCATGTGCCCTGACTGGAAATCGAGCCAGTGACCTTTCACTTTAAGGGACAATGCCCAACCAACTGAGCCACACAAGTCAGGGCCCGACTTTGTTCTTTTTCAAGATGGTTTTGGCTCTTTTGGGTCCCTTGCATTTACATATTAATTTTAGGATCAGCTTGCAAATTTCTGCAAAAAAAGGGCACCTGGAATTTTGACAGGAATTACCTTGTATATATGTCAATCTATTGTTATCTAAACACAATTAAGTCTTTCAATCCATGAACATGAGATGTCTGTTTATTCATTTGTCATCTTTAATTTCTCCCAATGATAATTTTCAGTTTTCAGTGTATGAGCCTTGCACTTCTTTTGCTCATTTATTCCTAAATATTTTATTCTTTTTGATGTCATTGCAAACAAAATTGTTTTCTTAATTTTATTTTCAGAATGTGCATTGCTGGTGTATAGAAATACAACTGATTTTTATATGGACATGTTGTATCCTGCAAACTTACTGAACTCACTTATTAGCTCTAATAATTATTTACGTATATGTGGATTCCTCAGTGTTTTGTCTAGGCAAGATTATGTCATCTAAAAATAGAGACAGTTTTACATCTTTCTTTCCAATTTAAATGCTTTTTATTTCTTTCTCTTGACTAATTGCCTACCCTCTATTTTCTTAATAATAATTGCCAACATTTTTAGTGCTTATTATGTGCCAAGTATTTTTTAAATCAATTTATGTCCTTAGTGAATGTCTGCAGCATTTTATGTGTTTTTAAATATTCACAGAAGTTCTAAAAAATGGGATTGCTTTCACAGATGAAAAACACTAAAAGCAAAATCTACTAAGAGTATTTCTGCTTGGGGAGGGCCTATGAAGGGGCAGAATGTGGTCTCTGCAAACTAACATGTTATACCAACCCCCTGGGGCCTAGAGCAACTGCTAGGAAAAGAATAGAAATTGCTGAAGACCAGTTTTTAAATAAGTCCCCATTGGCGAGTTATTTTGCGATTTCCCCTCATCCTTAAAAAGCTAAGGCTAAATTTTATATGGTCGACTCTCTGTGGGCTTTAGTGAAAGTTATTTCAACTCTCTGGGCCTCAGTGTGAGCATCTGTGCAATGGGCACTTGCTATGGAAATTACATTGGATGGTGCATGTTAAGTCCCTCCCAGATGTTTAGCACATAGTACATCCTCAATAAATAATACAAATGCTAATGTGGTCTAACACTTATTGGGTGATTACCATTGCCCAGGCATCATAGTTAGTGCTTTACATGCCTCCTTTTATTCAGTTTTCACTCCACCCTATGGGAAAGTGCTAAGGATCAGACTATTGGTATTATTTATTCAAGATTTTATAACTTATGAGAGTCATTATTAGGACCCAGCCTGAGGTATTGTCATACCAATTCCCATGGGCTTAAGCATTACTTACCTTTCTTTTCATTCCCCTTGACTAATACCTCACCCATTTCACCCCATGTTTGGAAATACAAGCAAGTATAACTCACATAATAAAATACGTGGCTTATTTATTCATTCGATCAACCAACAAGGAATAATGAGTTCCCATTATGTAACAGGCTCTAGAGAAGTCTCTGAGAATAAATTTATGAAGGAAACACATTCCCTGTTCTATCATCTCAAGATTCATGGGGGAGAGAGAAAAGGACAGTGCAAAAATAACAACATGCCATGAAGTATCCTTTATGAGTTTGGACTTTATCCCATGGCACTGTGTATCTCTCTCCTTTGTGGAATTTAACACAATCACCATTTGCACATGCCTGTGTTATTGCCTCAGTTTGGTTTCCCCTCTCGACTATAAGCCCCACAAGGGTAGTGAGTGCTACTTTGGCCAATCATGTGTTCCTATAGCCTACCAAGTGCTTGTCTATAGTAGGTGCTTCATAAATAGTTTCTGAATGGAATTATTAAGAAAGAGAAAGAATGAAGCCTCTAATATAGAAAAAAAAGCATGGGAAGATTTGCACTTTGGGAAAGTTATTTTTCTGACCAGAGGCAGGGGTACCTGTGAGGAGGATGTTATAAAGATTATACCTGCTCACCCTGTTCAGGTTGCCCATGTGACTTGCTCCCACCATAGAAATATAAACGGACTTACATCATTTCCAAGCAGAAGATTTAGTAGTCCCTGGTAGTCTTCTCCCTCAGCCACAATGACCAGCAATGCTCCAGGTAGAGCACTTAACAGCTTGGGTCAGAGAGTGAAGATGTCATGGAGCAAAGAGACATTTGACCCACAAGGAGCTTATGGCTTGATCGAGATTATCAAGCCTCTGTTATCAGAAGATGCAGAGACTGTGGGGTCATTTGTTATAGTAGCAATACTTAGTCTATCCTAACTGATCGATGGTGTTATTGATTTGCTGTGTGGAGTCAATGAAATAAAACAATGTGTACAGAACTATCTAACACATAGTAGGTTTCCATAAGTATGAATTGCCCCCTTTCAGTTGATGTCCTAAGTGTTTCTGTTATCATGTGAAAAAGTTATGTATACTGTATTAGTCCATCCCAGCTGCTATAAAAGAATATCATACACAGGGTCCTTAGAAACAATGGAAATTTATTTCTCACAGTTCTGGAGACCGGAAGTCCAAGGCAAGGCACTGGCAGATGCAGTGTCTGGTGAGAACCCACTCTGTGGTTCACAGAAGGCTGTTTTCTCACTGTGTCCAAAGATGGTAGAAGGGACAAGGAAGCTCTCTTATATAAGGGCATTTATCTCATTCATAAGGGCTGCCCCTCCAAGATCTAATCACCTCCCAAAGTCTTCGTCTCCAATTATCATCACATTGGAGGCTAGGTTTTAGCATTTGAATTTATGGGAGACACAAACATTCAGTCTGTAGCATAAACATACACACATACACACACACACACACCCCTAGCATTTCTCTGACACATAGTAGGTACACAACACACATTACATGCCTTCTTTCCATCATTCCCCTGCCTCGCTGAACTCTTCTCATATAAGAATGTCTCCCAAGAAAACTTTTCCATCTCCTTATTCATATGGTTTCCCAGTTACTTATTCCTGTTTTCAGCTGTAAATCATAGCATGTTTCTAGGCATGCTTTATCTCCCATTTCCTGCATAAATAATCGCCCTTGATCCAAGGGGAAATGTGTATGCAATGGTCCCAGGGCTGGCACAGCACTTAGCTCAGCTCTTAATATGCAGTGTGGTGAAAAGGGGTGTCAGGTTGGGAGAGAGACCTCATCTAACATAGTTTGGGCCACTTACATTCATCTGAGGAGAGAGAAGTGATGCATTTGGACTGCAATTCTGCACCTTATAAATAGACATATATAGCTCTGCATACATTATTAATATGGGCTTTATTGCTAGCTTTATTGAATCCACGATGGAGCTTCTCTCGGGAAGTCATAGAACACAGAAAGCTTGCACAGACGCCTGCATTAACCAGGACCACAGTATACCCAGCAAATAAGGCTGTGCAAACAGCAGTATTCATGCTAGCTGCATCCCACAATTCAAAGAACATAATAACCAATAATATGTTCAAGCAAGCCCCACAGCTGCTATTTGAAGTATTTTATGCATTTCTTATCTATGTCGCTCATGCTAGCACAAGAGTCAGCAGGGCAAATGTATTTTAAAGAAGTTCCTTAGCGTGGCCTACAAAGCCCTACCTTCCTCCATAAACTCCCCTTGTCCCTGAACTCTCACCCTCACTCACTCTGGTCAGTCACCCTGGACACTCCTTAAACAGGCAAAATTATCTCCTACCTCTTTACACCACAGTGCCCTCTGCTCAGAGTGCATGCACACACACCCTCATGTGACTGGATTTTCTCCCGTTCGCTTCCCATCTTTTACCCTCTTTATTACTAGCACTTACTTCTATGTGTCTCCCCAAGTAGAATGAAAACTTCTTGGAAGCAAGGATCTTTTCTGTCTTGTTCATTGCCAGATCTCCCACCTGGGTAATAGTGGTTGGCACACGGTAGGTTTGCAATAAAGATTTGATTGAATGAATGAACGAATGAATGACAGAACACAAACCTTGATGGAGGTAGGTCCTTTCCTTCATCTTTTTTGTCCACTGTGGATCTCCCCTCAGTGTAAATGTCAGGAAGGGCAATCCTCTGTCCTTATTCTCAGCCCTAACCTCAGTATTTCAAACTGGAAATGGCACTTTGTAGGTTCCAATAATTAGTGATTGAACTAAAGAGAGCCAGAATGTGCTCTCGAAGAATCAGTGTAGTCCATGTGGGTGCAGTGACGGTTGTTCCATTACGTGCCCTTGTTCTCTGTCTGGTTTGGTGGGAGAATGTGGAACAGTGAAGAGCGTCGCTTTCCCTCCTCCCTTTGACTAGAAAATTACCCCCTTGTGAAAGTGCACTGCGGAAGTGCCCATCTTTTAATGATGACAGCGACTCTTTGAATATAAATTGCCCCCTACATACAGAATTTATGACCTAAATAGACATTTGGGGTTTCTCCACCAATAAACTTTCACTCTTATGAGACAATCACCATGGAAAGATACCCCATTTCTAGAGGCTGGTTTAGAAGATGGCATGTATCCTCATTCTTGTCTATAAGATATAAGGAAAAATTATCTAGAGGTGGTTTCTAGAAACTACCCTCCAGCAATGTAAGAAAAACCACCCATGTAGAAAGCCTTCTGGGCACCCTGTTACCCCTCTCGTTACTCTCTTTGGAAGTCACCATGTGAGGATGTGATGCCCAGAGCTGAGACATCCACCTTGTGGCCATAAAGGGAGACCGCCCCAACATAGAAGATGGCCAAATGGGAGAACTGAAGAAGTCTGCATCTTAGATTACATTTCTGAGAGCCTGAACAAATCCTGGGACCATCAAGTGTTGGGCTTCCATTTAATTAAACATGAGATGTTTGGTCTCAGCCAGCATAGTGCAAGAGTCGTTGCTTGTAGCCAAATGGACCCTAGCTGATACACACACCCTGTGCTAGATAGTGAGCTAAAATAGGAGATGAGTGAATGAATAAGACAATGTCCACGCCCAGAGAGTTCCCAGCCTAGTGGGAGTATTGAGAAGTAAAGGCACAACTGTGAGAAAGGGTAATGGTTGCCAGGACAGGAGCAGGTGTGAAAATCTTTGGAGCCTTGGGGGATAGAAAAACAAATCCAACTGAGGACATTATAGAAGACCCTGTCTCTGCCCCCAACAACAACAACAAAAAAACCCACACAAATCTGCCCTGGCCAGGTGAGTAAGCTTGGTTGGTTAGAACATTGTCTCATATACTGAAAAGGTTGTGGATTCAATTCCCAACTAGGGCACGTAAAGGAAGCAACTGATAGCTCGCCCTCTCTCTCTCTCTCTCTCTCTCCTTCTCCCCCCTTCCTCTCTCTCTAAAATCAATAAATATATCCTCAGGTGAGGATTTTTTAAAAAGCATAAATCCTACACTCTGCTTTTAAGGATCAGGAGTTAGTCAGTTAAAGAAAGAGAGGGGTGTATTTGATTAAAAAAAAAAAAAAAGAGAGAGCCATATGTAGAGATTCATGTAGGGTAGTCAAGCGGGGTTTTGTGTGTCCAGCATGAAGATAAAGGAGGAAAGAGTGAGACTGCAGGATGAGTTTGGGGTTATTATGGTGCTTTTCATCCAGGAGCACAGGAAAGGCCTAATCCCGCTACCGATCCCCTCTCAGGTCTGAGTTTCCCAACAGAGCAAATCACACACACACGAACCACAGGAACAGACTCTTTCAGTTTAGCGCACATGCTAAAACCTACCTTTGCATAGCTCTGATGAGCCCAGCAGGCACGAGATGAGATGAGCAAATGTCTTCGCCTTTGAAGCTACAATAGTCGAAATGGCAGAAGAGAACCCGTCCTGCTTTACTTGTGCTGTGAAAAAGAAGGGAAATGAAACAGAAAGAAGACAAGTAAGGTGAGTGTTCCTAGCGCCCAGGAACAGTAGTTGCAAGAGGTAGACCACACAGGAGCCTGCTTTTAGAGGCACAGGAACCCCATTTACCAATACATATTAACCTAGGTCCTGACTGGTCCTATCCACAGCTCCTCCCTTAGGTAAGAGAGACGTATTTTAGGAGGATGCTCAGACACATGAAAATGTGGCACGGAGGTAGAAACCCTGTCCTTTAAAAAAAAAAAAATCAAGCACCGAGGCTAGGGAGGTATGAATGGAACACCTTCTGAGGCCATGTTAAGGAATTTGGATGTGATCGCCACGCAGCAGAAGCCAGGGAAGGAATTTCAGCAAGTCGGATATGAGTTCCAAGCGCGCTGCATACGCAGCGTGGGGAAGAGGTCATTGGGGCAGAGCCCTGAGGACCCCATTTGAAAGGGAAGCGGGTGTGAGCCCTGCTCTCCCATCAGGGTCTTTCCTCTTCTGGACCAGATCTGCCCTCAGCTCTCAGGTGGTTCTGCATCCTGTGGGGCTTCAGGGTCAGGCACCCAAAAAAGACAAACTCAGGTGATAAAAGCAAGGATTTTGATGAATAGTGAGAGTTCCAGATGGGGGTTGGCCAACTTTCCCTGTAAGGAGTCAGATGGTAAATATTCAATACTTTGAGCACATACAGTCTCTAAAATAAAAACTCAGCTGCCATTATAGGCTAAAAGCAGCCAATATGTACATCAATGGGTGTGACTGTGTTCCAATAAAACTTTATTGACAAAACTAGGTGGTAGGCTAGATTCGGCCACAGGCTATAGTTTGTAGTTTGCAGACGGACCTCTGCCTTAGAACTACACTTCCACCCTGCTTCCAACTCCACCTGACTGTGTGCCCTTGGAAAAATGACTGCCCCGTCTACGCTTCCGTTTCCTCTTCTGCAAATGGCATATAATGCCCACCATGTAACTGCTATGAAGAAGAATGAGGGAAGGCTGGTCAAACACTCAGCAATGTGCTTCATGGTTAGAATAAGTGGCATTTGGGGGTGGTTGTTTTGCTGCAGCTGCTGTTGTGTGTGTTTGTTTTTTGAGTGTGGCTATCCCTATTAAGTGTGATGGAAAATGAAACTCAATATAAGAGCCAGTAATGCCAGATAAAAACAAAACATCTCCCAGAGCTGAGCCAGGGATGAAGATACTCTCTTTCCAGCTAAGCTTTTCCTTAGCGGTGGCTGAGGCTGCTTCTAATTCCTAAAAGACGTGGGCCATTTAAGTGGATTTGATTGGCATTAATTATTAAAAGCAATTATTTATTAATAAATAAGAACTCTAATAATGCCTTGCACTTGTTCAGCGCTTTATAGTTTTCTTTTATTTTTGCTTTATTCTTTTCAAAGGGCTTTTTAAAACTGGGGCACACAGAGTACCAGGGGGCATACGGAGGTACAAGGGGAAGAGACATCGTCCTACAGTATCAGCTGTACTCGATTTGGAGTGAAAACAACATGATTTTTTATGAAAAACAAATTTGAATATACTGTGCAGCAGAATGCAGAATTGTGTGATATTTTTTAAAGATTAAGTCCAAGGCTTCAAAGATATTTCAAGGTTGAGATCCACCACTTCGGGCTGTGCCCCAGAAGGCTGCAACTTAAGGAGCACGGTTATGTCTTTTCGGAACAGCCCCCCTGCGAAGTGTGTGAGGAAAGAATTTTTGCCAACTCTGCAGATAAAGAAACTCTGCAGAGAAGTTGATCATCTTGCTCAAGTCAACCCAGAGGTGAGCTGCAGAACGAGTCCTAAATCTCAGATTTCTAGCTTCTTCTATGCACGTGTGTAGAAAGCTCCCAGTTAGGCGGGGCAGGGGCGAGGTCCCCGAGACCTTGTAAGCCAGGCGCTGTGCTAAGTGTTGGGGAATCCAATGGTGATCGGAAGGGTCCAAAAACATATAAAAACCCTCCACGTCAACATCTGGTAGGCCTGGAAAAATACCTGGCACTGAGTAGACTCAATTGCCAGGGAACCTTGAGTCATACTTTTCATTAACACTTCCTTGCCCAGTCTCATACTGGTCCAGTTCACTTGCCTTAGTTGGTGCTTCAGTTTCCCCACAGGGCCACAGAATTTCCCATGAGACCTTAAGCTCTGCCGTTGACTTGCTTTGCTGGGGTATGGCTCCTTACCATAGCCAGACATGCAGCAATCTCGCCTTCCCCACTCCCCAGCGACCCACCTGCTCCCTGGGTTTCCAATGGCAGCACACACTGTGGCTATTCGGACCTTCATCTCTCCACCCCATCAGGAGGAATCTGACTCCTGATGGTGTCCCAGCTTTGCCTTTTCATCCTACTGGAGGCACCCTCCTTTTTTTCCACAAGGGCCATATATGCAGCCCACTTGTCTCCTCTTTCATACCCTGTGCCCCAATAAAGCAGCCGCAAGGAGTCCTAAGTCCAAAACCTGAACACTGCTTAGTATTCGTAAGAACTTTGGAGTATTTCACAGCCTCTCCAAGGTATCAGCTGCACCACTGCCTGTAAAATAGAACAGGAGTCTCAACGGAAGGCTAGAACTAACTCGTGTGAACGTCCCAGCACAGAGGTTGGCATATAATAGGTGCTCAGGAAACCTTGGCTCTTCCCCCACAAAGCCCACCCACGCTCAGAGAGCTGAGGTCCCAAAGGATAGATCTTTACTTATGACAGATTTGAATCTTTGAAAAAGCTGGTGATGGGATGTCCCGGGGGAGGCTGGGAGGCAGGAGGGCTGCAGAGCTCCCGTTCAGCGATGTGCTTTGGTAGCTCTATACATGGATGTCTTTAACTTTTGCCTCCAAATAAAACCCTGTCATGGGGACCCTTGACCTGATTTCTGGCTCAGAGCCCTCCATTTCCTGCTCTTAGCAGAGTACCTGAGATCTTCTTCCCCAGCCTTTGGAACAAATCTATTTATAGCAACCATCATTAACTCTCCATTGCCAGTCCCCAGAGCCTCACCTGTTCCCCCCTCGCCTCCTGCAGAAGTTGACTTCAGAGGGTTTTCGGAGCATTCTTTGTAATATTAGTTAACATGTACAGCAAAGCCCCAAGGTCATGTTCCACTCTTGGCACCCTTCACTTTAGATTTGAGAAATCCCCTAAAACTCTCATTAGCGGAGGCTGCCTCACACCTATGAAACTTTAAAAATATCTAGCTAATCAGCCACTTTGCACACCTCCACGTGGGCAGAGAAAGAGCCTTTGCTTTCCTCCTCATCCCCCTCCTGGCATCACATTCGTGCAGACAAGAGCTGTCAAAATCTGACTTCCTAAGGTATTTAAAACAAAATGAAGGGAACTTCTCATTTGAAACCAGCAACCACTTAAAGAGAAACTGAGAGAGAGAAGCAGAAAGCGGAGTGGAAAAAATGGCATTCTCGAAGACCCTCCTTGTTCCGATTCATTTTTGACTAGGATCTGATCATTAGAATTTAAAGAAATATTAACCATAATAATATGAAAATGAAATCACCACTTACCGAGTGCCTGTCACACGCTAGGCACCATGGAAACCACTCAGTTACAGGGTCTCTGAGTCAGTTAAAAACCCTGAAATGCAAACCTTAGTTTACATATCAGGAAATGATGCCAGAAAGGGTTAAGTGGTATTCTCAGATGAATATAGCCAGTAAGTGGTCCAGCCCGGATTCTCGCCAAGGTCTGTCTGTCTCTAAAACGGGAGCTCATGCCCATGTGTCATGCCATCTCCAATGTGAAATGTAAATGCCCAAGATGGACCCTTCTCTAGCCCATGTAGAGAGAGCTAATCCAGGACTTGTTCTGTAACCCATCCTTCACCAGACATAAAGTCTATCGGTATTCTGCAGCGACATTGGTTGACCTGTGAGCTACACAATAGTGGCATTAGCATTATCTGGGGATGTTTATCAAACATGCAGCTTCCTGATCCCCACCTCAGGAGTACCGATATGGAACCCCTAAGGGGGGCTTTGGGAACCTGGTCTCACTAAGCATCTCCGGGTGATTCCCTGTTCATGCAGATGTTTGAGAACCATTGTTCTATGTCTAAGTGGGTTTGCAGGAATGGTTCAGAGTTAGGCTGTTCATAAACCCTTTATGTTCTCTGCGGGAAGTGCACTGTTCCCTGGTCAGCAGATTCTCCAAAAATAGACCGTATGGGGTAATGAGAGAGAAAACTCCTATTCAGTGAGATGATCCAGTCTGTTCCAAAAGGTGCCCAGGACTGGGTTATGGAAACAAAGATAAGTGCCCCAGAAAGATGCCAACTTGTGAGACTCACAAGAATCAATTTCTTGAAGTTAAAATGGTAGCAGATACCATAGGCGATGCAGAAAACTAAGTTTCCAGATATTGATCTGGTAGAGTGGAAGAAGGGAGATGATGGAATTTGGAGAAAGTTTACCTACTTAGGCAAAGGAAGGGACTTGGAAAAATAACTCAGATATAGAAAGGACCCAGGAGAAAGAAGTTTGTCCAGTCAACCCAGGCAGGTCAGCAACTAGTAGGAGGCAGGCGTCCCGGAAAGGAGGCGATGAGGTAAGGAGATATGATGAACCTGGTTAATACAGAAAAGACTAAGGGTTAGGGCTCAATGAAAAGTCTAACCTGAGAATTCCATAATCAGTACAAAACAGCGACAATGTGCCAGGCATTGTGCTATGTGCTAGTGTTTCAGGAAAAGTAAGACATAATCTCACAGTCTGGTTGAGGGACAGATTTATAAACAGACAAGCATGAAATGGTATAATAAGCACTATGCTACCAAAAAAATAAAAAATAAAATAAAATAAAGGAAAGGAAAGGAAAAAAGAAAAGAGAAAAGGATGATGAGAGTGCAGAGGAAAGATATCTAATCCAGCAAAGATAAGTCAAGAAAGACTTCATGGAGGAGGTGATTTCTGAACTATATCTCCTTCAACTGAAGTTAAGCTGGGAGAACCCAGTAGGACAGATTCAAAGTCCTCATAAGATGGTAGGAATGAAGCTTTGATAAATTACTAGCTTCATCCAAAATTGGCTTGGATACTGGAATAAGGTTAACGCCACGTGTTTGGAGGGTAAAAGGCAGGCGAATGAATGCCTTGGCAGGCCCAAGTGAAAGGAAATTGGGAAAGCAGAGTAATTCCAGAGTAATTCCAATACGGCAATTGTTATAATTACATAATGATGTGGATGGCACATTCTGCAGGACTCAGAAAATAGTTATGGCAGGCAAAAAATGGTCAGCAAAGGTGGATCAGGTAGAACTTGGGTGAGGGGCTAGTTTTTATATTGATCAGATTGTGCACAGACCAGAAGACAATGTGGTCTGTGAAATGTTGGTCAGTGTATCTGATTCCATTATCTTCCTGGATGTTATCTTGGGGTTGATTGACTTGAAGATGGGTTTGTGTAATTAGGCACATAGAACCAGCAGTGATTTCTTAAGGGTCAAGTTTTCTTTGAGAACAGAAGGCACTGTAGACTCTATAGATTGTGTGCAAACTTGACTCATTGCATTTGGTCAAAATAATCTTCCTGTTCCAGTTTGACTATTAACGCTTTCAATATACCTGCCTATTCCATCAGGACCTTTAGAAGAGGTATCTTCCTAAATAATATTCACTTTAATTTACAGAAGTGTGATTAATTAAATCCAGCCTACCATACTAAATGAGAATAAAAGATGGATATTCAGATGGCTATCATCTTTAATTTTAATAGACTTTTCAATGTAATTGGAGCTACATGCAGAAAATATAGAGCAGGTTCTTAATCCATAGACACCTAGAAGGTCCATGAGTTCCCTAAAGGTGTTTACAGAATTTTGAGTACAATTTCCCCAGCCTTCCAGGAAAGAACCCATCTCTGTAAACACATTTTCAAAGGTGTTAGTTTTATACACCCATGTGCCTGTACACACGCACGTGCACACACACACATTAAAGGTCGTAGATTTAGGGGATGGAATGCAGGTGTTTGATGTTGGCAGCCTGACATTGCCTGCACTTTGGTTTCTGTCCAAAATCAATTATTTTCTCCAGAATCAGGTATTGGAGGCATCTTAGGTAAACCGGGGATATTTTTCCAGTTCGTTTTGGGAAAATGGGATTTGATGAGTTACGATGAAGGTGAGTAAGGGTCAGCATCATGCCGCATCCAAGCATTGCATAGACAGATAAGTTTGATAATTGCCCCACAGGGAGGAGGTCCGCAGAGACACTTCTGCCACCAGAGTTTGGCAGGGTTACCTAATGGAGCTGCTTCCGTGTAGGAAATAGAATTAAGTAGACATGAATTAAAATGCAAAATGTTTGATTTGCATCGAATTGAATGGAAAGGGTCTTTTTATGCGTGTTTGGTACCCAAGTACACGTTGACGTTGGTGGCCAACACATTTGGCATTTGCCCACTTGGTGTTTGCAAAAATGAAGGCATTTCCCCTTTGCAAACAGCCCACAGATACATCAAATAACCCATTTCACAATGGACATCTGGACTCCTCAAACCTGCCAGGGTGGATGGGCTCACCGCTGCTTTCCAGCTTTTCGGTGGGGAGCAGTTCCCTTCAAATGTGAAAGCCGTCAGTCTGCAACAGCACAACAGGCTGGGGCCTCATCTGTCCAAACGCAGCACACATATTTATTTGGATGGTAACTGTGTCCCAGCCACTGGCTGCATATGCAGTATCACACACCTGGGCAGAAACAATCCCTGCTCATTAAACCAGCATTCTCTAAGGCGGCCTGACACCTGATTCCACTGCACTCCCCGGAATGGTGGCTAAATTCATAAGGAGGGGTGCAGAGGTAGATAGAAGTATCTGGAGAGATTCTTAAATTTAGTATTTTATGGGGTGGGGGGCGGAAACAGGCTTGCCTGTGGGATGCAGAGGAGGAATACTTCATTATGGATTTAGCTCAAACACCGTTTTCGGCTCTTCCCCAAGTAAATGATAAAGTCCTTGGACAGGTGTGCTCAGGATAATTCACTCCAGCTTGCTCCAGTCTACTTTTCACTTCTCGTCCATCATCTTTTGTGTGTGTGAGAGGATCCTGGCCAGTGTGTTTGAACAGTAGCTGACAGTAAAAGCGGTGAGTGTTTGAGCTCGCCACCTAGTGGCCAGTGGCACGGTTAGTCATGCCCCATTTTGTCCTCCCACATTGGGGCTGGAATGTAGAGGTTGTTCAGGAGCCGCTAGAGTACCAGAGCTCAAAAATCAGTGTTTGCTCCCAAAGCTTCAGTTCAAAGAGAAAGCCTTAAAAAGAAAAGAGAACCTCCGTGATGATCAGCGGTGATTACTTGACCTCATTTCATTTAACACATATGCTATACAAGTGAAAAAGCGAAACCACAGCAAAGAAGGGAAGGAAGGAGTTATTTTCAGTAGCCCTCAGGACAAAGAAGGTGTGAGTGTGCGTGTGTGTGTGTGTGTGTGTGTGTGTCTGTATTTGCAAGTGTGCATCAAAACTCAGAGAGGACAGCCCTGGCTGACGTGGCTCATCGTCGTTTAAACCCTAAAGCAAAGTGGGTTCGATTCCCAGGCAGGGCACATGGCTGGGTTGTGGGCGTGGGCCCCAGTTGGAGCATATAGCAGAGATAACTGACTGGTGTATCTCTATCACATCTCCTCCCCCTAAAATCAATAAACATGTCCTCCGGTAAGGATTAAAAAAAAAAAATCACAGAGGTCAATACTTTGTAATGCAATGAAGCTTCCAAATTTTCTCTTATGTAAATATAATATTTTACTTTTTGTGCACAAATGAGTGGTCGCCCAGTATATGCAATCTAATAATCATGAAGTTAGGATAAGAAAGATTGTGTTGAATACCTATTATGTGTTTGGAGCAGTGCAAGGTGATTCGCATGCATTGTTCATTAGAGGGAGAACGACTCAGGCTTACCAGGGGTTTTAAAGCCTGTACGGCCTAATCTGCACCCGACACCGGGAAACCCTCTATGCTGATGCTTCTCAAACTATCTATGGAGAAGAACTGGCTTTTTACATTTTTTTTCTACATCCACAGACTAGAAAAGAGAAAATAAAATGTCCAATAGATAAGCCCAAACTTATTTATTTTTATTATTATTAGAGTCAACAGATATAAAAATTACGATGTCAAATACCTATAAAGTTTCTAAATGTTTACTCTCAATGTGCACATTTACTTAGCTGCAGATGAGTAACATTACATAGGCAAGAATTGGTCCTCAGACCACACGTAGAGTAGAACTGGTTTATTCAGTTCTTGCCAAGCATCATCCAGTTTCTGAACATCTATCATAACAGGGACTACGCACCTCACCAGACGACTCACTCCATTGCCGGACTGCTCTGATAACCAGAAACCAAAGCCTACTTCCCTATATTTACTGGGCCAAGGTTCTACCTCGGACCCACACGCAACAAGACTCACCTCGCTTTCCAGTCACAGCTTTTCAGATAGCATATGAGGATAACTGCCTTATGACCGAGGTTCTGCCTTCTCCTAGTCCCACGCCTTTGAGTTTGCTGACTGATTGCAACAGAGGCAATAATGGAAGCTTCCACCCCATTGGCTTGCTTCTCTGATTCCTCCAGAAGGGCAGGGAAAGTGATCTGATGGCTCGGGGTGCAGATCTTGCTTGGCCAGGTCTACAGTGGGCAGAGGCATTTTGGAGTTGAAAGGCATGCACCCAGGCTTCACTCTCTCATTTGCTTTGCTCCCATCACATTGATAGAAAGTAAAAGGGTCAGGGGCTGCTTGATTTCACAGGGATGTTCGGAATGGTGCCCTGTTTTCTGGCATAAACTTGAAGTTTACTCTCTTAAGTTCCTGTACCACCTGGCTGGCCAGATACAGAAAGACCCATCAATTCATCTTCATGTTTGAAGGAGAAGGTAGACAAGTTCCCTTGGATTCCACTTGAGCCAGAATCTCCTAGACCGCTCTCCTATGGCTCCTTCGCGGAGGGTCCTTGGTCTGGACCTAGCTGGTGGCAAAATCTCACTTGGATTTTCATTTGTTCTGCCTCCGGCCCCACGATGTTGGACTAATTACTCAACATCCCTGTGCCTTAATTTCCTCCTCTGGGAAAACAATAATGGAGCAAAAAGAGCTTCTCAGAGTAGCTACGAAAATCAAGTGAGATTTAATAAGATAATATATACAATGCATTTTGAACATCTCTTAGCCTTGTAAATAAATGCTTATGATAATTTTTATTTTGATGTATTTCTGCTGGCTTACAACTTCCCAGGGAGCTTTGGGAGGAGGCGTTTGACTGGGAAAGATAGGGATGGTCCTGGAATTTCTAATCAAAACCGTAAAATATCATTGTAATGACACTCATATCCCCAAACAATTAGAAGGCAGAAAATGTGGTTGTGACCAGCAAGAAGTACAAAGGGAAATTCATCTTTATGGTTCTAAGGGTGTCCTTTCTGCCCATTTAGCCCCAACACACATTGGTTTACCATGGCGATGGTGGTTCAAGGTGTTGCCAACAGTTGCTTGAGCTTATTGGCCTACAATAACATCACAATCTAATTCATACCAAGATTCCCACCACCAGCCAAAACACCATGTAACTTTTATTGGAATCCCCTCATTCTGTAGTTGGATCCTGTTCTTTGGAAAATTCAGTGTGCAATCTTCTGTGTATTCCTATTCAATTTTATCTCAGCTTTGGCCCAGTGCTTCCAAGTATTGAAAGTAGGATTCAATGGAGTTGCTAGTCCAGTGTTCTATACGTTTTTTTTTTTTTGAGCCATAAACTCTTTTTGATGTGATATCAAGAAGTTATGGAGATAGTAATGGAACTTTCTGGAAGAAGGAGAAAAGGGCGGGGACTCCCCCTGCAGCCACTGGAGTACTTTATAAATTCCCTATAACTATGCTGCTTTCGCCTGACTTTGTTATTAATATTTTACCAGTAGAGAAACTGAGGCCAAGAGAGCAAATGAGAGCTGTCCAAAATGATGCAGCTAATTAATAGCATGCCTGGATGTATTTCATCTCTATTAGGAAAATGGAAAATGCAATATCACCTTTCCTTGGGCCAAACTCTTAAATGCCAGGATCTGTCAGCTTTGGAGATTTATCTATGAACACGGGGTCAGAGCCAGACTCTGAAAGGTTAAGTCTTTAATCAAGTCATGAAGTTGATCCCTCGCAGGTCAAGTGGATTCTATAAAATGTGCTCACATATCACATAACCACCTAGCCAATTTTGTGTATGTGCAATGCTGGTCATTTCAATGGGATTTCATAAAAAAAAAGGGGGGGGGCGGGGTGCTGCAGAGAGGAATGGTTTGAGTTAGGACCCCAGTGAAGTGATGATTTTTTTTAGGTATTTATTTTTCATTCATAAGAAATAACGAGCAGAGCCCGACTCTAGAGGTTCTGCTCTTAACCAGTAGGTCTACTGTTCCCCAACATGCTTGCTATCTTATAAGGCAGTTAGCAAAGTGAGCAGATATGGAGTCAACTTTTAGCAGAGACTTATTCTATACCATGTAACTGTCTGAGGGATTTTACATTAATCAATTTATACAACCTTTACAATCATTCTTTGAAGTAAATAGTTGTAGTAGTAGTTTCATAACCATTTTCTACATAAATAATACATATATTCTTTACATATTATATGTATGTATATGTATATAATATATAAGAAATTAAGTAGCTTGTCCAAACTCATTTAGTTTGTAAGCAACAGAGTCAGGCAAGGTTTGAACTCAGAAATTCCAGTTCTTAGGCTATGTGTTTAATGACGTTATTATGCTACTGCTAACAGTTATGTCAGGTCCTTCCATCCACAGTATTTCATCTCAAACACACATACACAGGACTAGTCCTCCATTAGGCACAGCAAACATAGTGCCCAGGGCCCACAATAATTTTCAGGGTTCATGAAAATGTTTGAATTTCTTTTAAAAGCAGAAAAAAAATGAATTTTTAGGTTAGAGAAAATGTCTTAATGTATAACGGTAATATCTTTGTCTTTATACCAACATAGTCACAACAATATATCGTTTAATATTTTTACAGGTGGGGCCTATGAAAGTCACAATGTGGTCTTGCTCACACAAACAGGACTAGAGGTAGACGTGATCACCCCCATGTTTCAAAAACTACAGCTGAGGGGGAGACGGCTGAGTTCTCATGGTCTAGTTTGATCATACGCAGCAGACAGAGCCAGCACTCACCCTGAGGACTGTAGTTCCAAGGTCAACGGCCTTGGCTGCTGACGTTTACCTGAACATAGCAGAACGGCTCTGTTTCAGGGGTCCCTGTCAGGGGCCATGAATAAATGTGCCAACTCCAGCTCAAATTCAAGGAACTCTGGGGGCCCCCAGGTCATGAGGTTCTGGGGTAGGGAAGCAAGCATCCATGGCTATAGTTTCCCTTCTACAGTCTGGAAAAGCAAAACAGAAAGAAGGAGCTAGAGGGACTGTTAACAGGAGCTTGGAGCTGAGCAAGCGTTACGCATCTTCAGGGTCTTTGTTTCTCTCAAGAAAAAAAATACATCCTCGGCCTACACTCCAGCCCAGCTGTCTACGATGATAAATGATGGGCCTTTCTTTAAATTTCCTTTCTGCTCAGCATGAGGACTGGCCGGTGTGGATGCGCACTCGACGCGGATAAATGGCTTTGGCAAACCTACCAGATTGTCCACGTGGCAACAGATGGTCCAGCTCAAAGCTTTTGTTGTGCTAATGTTGGAACTTGCTGCTACCTGAAGCAGTTATCATTTCATAAGCAATGATGCTGCCACTGCTCTGTGGATAAACTGTCCTTTATACTTTGCAGCGCCCACCATGGGTGTTGACAGCTTCATGGTGGCGAGAAGAGAACCCCCAGTCACTCAGCCACAGCGGCAGCCAGGGAGGAAAACTCATTGGGATGGAGAAAGTGGGGATGGAAATGAAGTTTGGCTTCTATTTTACATGCTCTGTAGATGTCCAAGTGTCCATCCTGAACTGTGGTCAATGAGAAGAAAAGAAGCTTCCACTTTGTTGAAGGGTCAAAAGTGACCCTTAAAGATAAATTATTCCCTTGGAATCTTCACTTTTGCATAGATTCACTTTATATTCTCTTTGTAGAAACTGTAATAATGAACAGATAGGGGAGAGAGAAAGATCTTTGTAGCACTTATCATGTCCAAAGCACTATAATAACATTATTATTATTTTAGTATTGGTGGCAGTAGTAATAGTAAATAACTTTTAATAAGGAACTTCCTAAATTCCAGGCACTGTGCTGAGCCCTTTACATAAATTACTGTGTGATCATTTGTTTCAAGAAACTTAGGAAGGAACCAAGGAGTGGTGTGCTGTTAAGCCAGTTCTCAGAAGTGAGGAAGTGAGGGGGCAGAGCCCTACTTTTTAGTGTTTGCTGATTTCTATGCTGTAAGGTCTCCCACCATGGCCAACTTTTTCTAACCTTCATCTGAGGACATGTTTGTAGATTTTAGAGAGAGAGAAACATCAATGTGAGAGAAACACTGATCTGTTGCCACTGAAACGCCGCACCCATAGCGTCCCTCCCAGGGATTGAACCTGTAAACTAGGTATGTGCCCTGACCTGGAATAGAACCTATGAGCTTTTTGGTGTAAGGGATGATGCTCCAACCAACTGACCCACCAGACCAGAGGCCACCACCACCAATTTTAAGCTAAACAGAATTAAACAACCTGCTCACAAAATTCCAGAATATTTGATAATCAGTCCTCCAGAGACAGCGCAAGCCATGTTCAGCATGTCACTGGAACTGAGATACAGAAAGGTTATTTACCTAGGATGATCCAGCTATTAAGGGGCAGAGCTGAGGTGTCCAGAGAAGAATGTGGATTCTCGCCCCTCTTCTCCGTGCCCCACCCATACGGCTCCAAGGCCCTAAGTGCATGAGCTACTTCAGTCTATAGGAAAGTCTAGGAAGCAGGCATTACAGGGACCTCTGACTCAGTGTTTATGGAGCCGACTCAGCATCATGCACCTGCTAAGTGATGGGGGTGGAATTCAGACCTGGCTTGTCTGAGCCTACCACAGAGAGGCTCTGGTCCAGCTTACTTTGCTCCTCGTGGCCAGTCAACAACGTATTTATAGAGCTGGAGTGAATATTCCACCTCTTAGTTTTGCCTTAGGTAGAGAACCTCAGAAATGAAGACAATAAATATCCCAAATAAATCCATATTTATTGGTGGAATGATAGGTATAGGTCATCATGAGTGATATTTGGAGAGAAATTACTGGGTTCCTCAAATCACACCACGAAAGAAAGTATAGAGGTACCCCACCCAAACAATAAGCTATAGAAGTAATCCAGAATCTTCAAAGTGTTTAAGGTGAAGACAAAGAGCATTTCCAAAAGATATTCTCAGTAAAAATACCTTGTCATCTCCCTAAAAATTTCCAGAAACTTCACCAGTGTATATAGTAGCCAATGTTGCCAAAAGGCTGAGATTCTAGGATTTACCCACAACCCATTTCAACTCTGACCTCCTCTGTGACCAGGGAGCAAAAGTTGCTATCAATGAGAATAGTGAAATCCATGTAGGTAAGCCAAGCACATAATAAAACTTGTTCCTAGTGGATATCTATCTCTCTCATTAAATCATAAGCTCCTGTAGCCTAGTTAATACATGGTAAATACTGAATGAATGAATGAATGAATGAAAGCAAGGATGTTATTCAGAGTCAAAAACAGGTAAGAAGTTGAACTATCATAATTGCTGATATACAAATACAAGAAGCAGAGGTATAGGAAAAATTTTTAATTTTATAAGGACTTCTTGAAGAGAAGAAAGGAGGGTAAAGGAAGGTAAAGTACATTTCATCATCCATGTGTTCAGAGTCATTTTCAATTGTATTTACAATGAAAACATTATTTTGCTTATGCTAATACAATAATGTTTATAGCAAATGAATACAAATTTCTTTCCACAGCTAAAAACCAAACCATTATTTTCTATAAGTTTGATTCTCTGTAATCCATTCATACTGTGGGCACCCTGGATGAACAGCAATTTTTAGATACTTATTTAAATGCATCAAAAATACCTGCAAATACATTGCCAAGTATTAAAGTGATCTGATTATTTGAGCCTTTTTTCTTTATCAGAAAAGAGTGAAATATTTCCCCAAACATAAAGCTCACAGTTTGGGTTGGTTTTGTTACTTTTGCTTTGTCTCCCCAATCCCTATTGCATTTTTCTAAGCATCGGGCCTGCAACTGAAACACTTATCCTTCCCAATTCCCAATGTGCGGCTGTTACAAACAGCCTGGAGTGAAGAGGAGGGTTCTTAGGAATGAGGCCTGGATGATGGAGGCCACACGTCTCGTTGCAGCTCCTATCAGCCAGGAGCAGGCTGCATAGCTGGCTTGTGAGTTATTGCCATGGTCACCAGATCTTCTTTCTGTAGCATCCTGCATGTGCAGGTGATAAATCTTAGGGACCAGAGGGAACACAACCCTGGGCCTCTCTCCTCTGGCCCATTATTTTTCTCCTACATCATTTCAAAAAGTGCAAGTCTAGACTTCTTTTTTTTTTTTTTTTTTTTGGTTCATGGATGTTTTTTTCAGCTCCATGCCACATTTTGTTGTGCATGTTCAATTTTTACAACTGGGCACATTTTAGAGCCTAACTCAATAGAAGAAGAAGAGCATGAGCAATGCGTGCATTCTTTTTCCATACGAATGACAATATGGAAGTCCAATGGAGCCACATATAGTTCCTGCTTGTAAAGGAAACAGCAGGAAAGAAACTGACATCTGTTAAGAACCTACTATGGCTCAATCTCTATGTTTTGTTCTACGAAGGCTATAGCACATCATGGTGGTTAAATGCATGTACTCTGCAACTCAGGGTGCCTGAGTTCAAATCCTAGCTCCTCCTCTTGCAATTGGGTGCCTTAGCCAAATGATTTAATACCTTCACCTGTAAAGTGGTCCCAGTATCTACCTCATAAGGTTTTGAGGGAGCTTTTTTTGGTAAGGTGATATTCATACAACATGCAACTAACCATTTTAAAAATGCAATTAAATGGCATTTAATACATTCAGAAGGTTGTGCAACCACCACCTTTATTTCACTCCAAAATATTCTAATTGCCCCAATAGGAAATACCATATACATTAAAGAGTCGCTTCCCATTTCCTCCTGTCCCACCCCTGCCAACCACTAATTGGCTTTCATCCTCTATGGATTTCTCTATTATGGCCATTTCGGATAAACAGGATCATACAATAAGTGACTGTTTGTGGCAGGTTTCTTTAACTTAGTTATATAATGTTTTTGAGGTTCTTTTGCGTTGTACCATGTATCAGCATTTTATTCCTTTTTATGGTTGAGTAGCATTTCATCAAATGAATATGTCACATTTTGCTTACCTATTCATCTATTAATGGATATTTGAGTTTTTCCATCTTTCAGCTGTTGTGAACATTTGTGTATTCAAATACTTCTTTGCAATTCTTTTCATTATATACAGTCAGTTCCCATTATTTGCTGTAGTTATGTTCTATAAAGTTGCAGCTCACACTGAATTAGCAAATACTAAGTCCTTCCTCCTAGGGGAAATACATAGATATATATCACACAGATTATAATCTGAAATCTTAAAAACAATTTATCCTGGGAGATTCTATTTCCTTGGCTTTACAGAAGAGAAAATGAGGTTCAGGAGTGTGAAGTGACTTGGCTGAAGCCACTCCACTGACCCCTTCCAACTGGTCCCAGAGCTGGAGCATCTTGCCCCACACGGCACCACGCCCACTGCTTCCAGCCCCTGGTTGTCTCTGCGGGAGAGGGAAACGGGAGGGCAGAGCATTACCCTCTCCGTCCTCAGCCTGGAATTTGCCAGATGGGCCACTCAGATTTTTGCCACCATGTTCATGGCTGTGCAAATGACCCCCAAATTGCCATGAGTATTGATTTGGGGGTTACAAATGAATTTTCCCAAACAGGTGAATTTGCCAATATAGAATCCATGTGTAATAAGGATCAACTGGACCTAGGAGCTGGATCCTCTGGTAATTTTATATGGAGCTTTCTGAAGAAACGCCAAGCTGCTTCCCAAAGCAGTGGCACCATTTTGTAACCTCACAGGTAAGTAAGCTAATATTTGTAGGGCACTTAGGACAGCGCCTGGTGAACGGTGTTATTTATTGTTCATTAAATTAATTAAATAAGTCACACTGCCTGTGTTAGCTGCCAAGTTCAATTCTTTCTTATTCACAGGAGAAAAGCTCACAAATAGCATAAGTAAGGTAGGGGCACTAGTGGGTCCGATACAAAAGAAAAATTGTCACTTCTCTTCCCAAGCCCAAACTGCCCACACCTACTCAAGAATTCAGCCTACTGTCTGTTGAAAACTTAATCATTTCCTTTATAATACACTAACACAGGTTCATTGCAGAAATCTGGGGAAACACAAAGAAGTATAACAAAGATAATATGACTCATCTGTAACCCCACGCTGTTGCCTTCTGTTACACTTCCTTTCTCTGTTTTATACAATAAAAACCATAATATGTATGCAGTTGTGTGGCCTGTATTTTCCACTTGACATTATTTTAGCATGTAATTCCATGTCATTTAAAGTCTTCAAAATTCTGATTTCTATATAAGGCCTGAAGTTTTATTGTGTCTTCATACCATACATACCTGGTATAGGGCATGGAACAACAGTGTTCTTCCATTGCTGGATATTGTTTCCAAATTTCTATTATTATAAACAGCACTATAATGAAAATCTTTGTGCCTAACGATTTATATAAATCAGCTATTGTTCCAAGAACTTTATTGATAGAAAATTTCTGAATCAAAGTTATCTTTTGGAATACTTTTATATAGTGCTACTTCCTCAGGAAATGTTTTTGAAAATTTTCCAAATGTTTTTATTTTACCTGGTCAAGATCAGGTTTCTTTTTCCTATTCACATTTGTTACCTGCCTTAACAAAACAAAGCAAAACAAAACAAAACAAAAACCCTCTTAGTTTGCCATTCTGCATTTACTAGTGAACTTGTTTGATTAATGCCTCTTTTCCCCACTGGAATTTAAACTCCACAAGGTTAAAAACCGGATTCACTCATTTTTATGGATTTCAGCATCCAGTAAAGTCTGGCAGACAATCAGTGCTCAGGAAATACTAGAGGCATGAATGGATAAACGTGCCCACTGAGTTCTTATCTACATTCACTCCCACTATTAGTGGATGAAAACATGCTTCTCAGTCACCGCACCTTCACTTTGCCCCTCAACAAACAAAGGAGAAACTGTGATTAGAAATACAAAGTTATTTTAATCTATGAGAAATGAGATCCTATTATTCCACTTTGTATTAGTTTAATTACTAGGAACATTAAATTTTTTTCATTCTTATTTATTACTTACTTCTTCTTGGTAAATATTAATTCATGTTCTTTGTCCAATTTATTTAACACAAAATCAACCCACATTTACTGAGAATTTCTATATTTAGTCCCAAACCTTCCCTGTGCCTTTATCTGCCTTTAATGAAACCCATTTTCATGCTCCCATGCATAGAGGCAAACATAATTTCTCGTCCTATTAGCTTAGGGAAAGTATATCAGTTCTCTTTTACTTTCTCAACTATCCATTTCATGGTGTTAAAACATCTTGAGGAACCCAGCCAGGTGGGGTTCTACAACCCTGTGAGAGTCAGACTCTTGGGCTGAACATGGATGAAGAAAGTTCGGAGAAGCAGGCAGCTGACTGCCCCCTATTGCTGTATATGAAACCCTGATTTGACCTGGTTCAGATCCCAGCTACCCTACTGCAAGCTATATGGCTCCAGCAAGGAACTTAGTCCTTTAATTTCTTCATTGGTAAATTGTGAATAATAATAGGCAGCTAGCTCACAGGTTGTTATAAGGACTAAATGTGATAAGTTAGAAAGTGGGAGAAAGGAAGGAAGGGAGGGAGGGAGGGAGAGAGGGAGGGAGGGAGGGAGGGAGGGAGGAAGGAAGGAAGGAAGGAAGGAAGGAAGGAAGGAAGGAAGGAAGGAAGGGGAGGAAAGGAGGGAGAGAAAAAGCGTTTTTCCCTTTTCATTACTCTGCCTTGTATTTGAACACTTTCTTTTTGCTCATTGAGCACGTTTCCTCACTTCCAGGGCAGTCTATAATCCATCACTGTTGTCTTC
>PVJD01003993.1:0-78297 GCA_004026545.1 Mormoops blainvillei | reverse complement strand
CACTGTTGTCTTCCTTTGGAAACTGTTATGAGGAGTTTTAACAGTCTCTGTTCTCTGTTTGCTGGAAGCTGATGGAAGAACTCTCCTTATCTCCAATATTAGAACTTGTAGAAAATCAATCCGAGGATATAACATCCTTCACCATCATACTTGGTAATAAAGTCTAACTAGAAAAGGTGCAGACACTTCACACAGCTTGTGCGTTTTGCCAATGTGAAAATCAGCCTGGCGTATCTGAGAGTGATTCCCCTCATTGACCAAATAGAAAGAGGAGGGTGCTGTTCATTGGCCCTCATTAAAAATGGAATCCTCGCCTACAACTTCCAGCTTGAAAAACTGACCATATTGGGGGAGGAAGTATAGGGTGAGCCTCGATTATGTTTTTGTTTTTTTCTTTCCTCTCGCATCTTTAAGAAGTGTGTCATGGAGACAGGCCTCCTAATGCCAGCAGAAGGCCTTGCAGTCCTGGGCCTTTCATAAATGACATGTGTCCAATAGTCTGATTTGCTAAGCATGATTGAAAACAACAATCAGACCACAAGTGATACTCAGGGAAAAAAACAACAACAAGAACAAAAGCATTAAGAAACGAGACAGCTTTCCAAGGCTATGAAAACTTATCCAAAAGGAAATATATCACTCAAATATTTACAAAATTGCTGGTGCAATTCAGCCTTCTCAGTAGCAACAATTTTTATGTCCTAAAGAGAGTTTGTATCTAGAGGTAATTGTGTTCTGCAGCAGTTCGTAAGCCTGGGCATTTACGCTGGCAATTCCAGATTTATAGGAATAGAAAAAAATTTCCGTGCATGATATACTGTACAAATTGTATGTAATAACCACAATAAAAAATTTCATTAGGCCTGCTATCACCAACCACCAATTCCCTGGGGAGAATTTATGTGCAAACTTCAGTTGCGTTTACCATCTGGGATATTCTTTGGAGGATGGGTAGCCCCGGGTTCCTTGGAAAAGATAAGGGGACATATACATCCTCTCCTCTTGCCTTTGGGACAAGCATTTCAGAAAAAGAAGGCCCCTATGCCTGGAGGAGCAGAAATCCACAGATACCCCAAATAATCCATGGGACTGCTCACACCCCCACCCAGCCCAAGACCACTTTAGCAGCTGTCCTGAAATTTTGCGGCTCTCAAATCTGAGCATTAAGTCCTGTTGCATATTTTATGCAGCCCATCGCTGATACACGGATGCAGATTTCCATAGTTATAGGAGAGGAGGCAGAAATGGAAAAGACAAATTGGGTCATCTTATAGTTTGCAGCTGTGTAATCCATTTCAAAATTGCAGCCTTGCAGGCCTGAGAGGCTTCCCTGGACTCGATAGAAATATAATCGCGGTGTCGCCAAGGAAGCACGTTCAGGCCTGGCAGTGCTTCTGGGCATGTAGCATATGTCCTCATAAACCGTCCTCTTTATGACCAGAGCTTCTGTGCATATGCTGCAAACAGTGACAACCTGGATCTTGCCTTCGGTGAGGGGTGAGGAAATTGAACATCTCACCGCCACTTTGCAGAAAGGAAGTCGGCATTTAATAAGAAGGGGCTCCTCCCTCTGCGTTCCTCCAGGATCCACCTGTGCCCTATTGATAGGCACCTGTCTGTGCGTCTCTCACGGCCCTGTTGCTGGACCTGCACAGTTGGGGAAGGCAAGGCTCTGCGTGCATTCTCGAGATCTCCTTGAAGGCTCCATGAGCAAGGAGGACACAAGGAGGGGGGGTGGTGAGGACTGGGGCTTTAGAAAGCATTTGGGGAATCTTCTCTAGTGGTTTCTATATTGTTAGTTGCCTCAATCCAGTTCATTTAAATTTACTCTCTAGGTGCCAGTGCCTACGCTTATGACTTTGTATGTAGGCCTCATTTCATCCTAATAGCCCCACGTGGTAGATATGATTGCCCCACTTTAAAATGAGGAAAACAATGTTTAGGAGACTAAAAGGCTTTCTGAAAGACTGTGGAGCACCACTTTATGCCAGGCACCCTGCTAGGCAGCAAGGATATAGACATAGACAAGACAGAGCCTCTACAGCCTAATAGTTATGATGATACAGGACATATGCATTGCTAAAATTAGAAGTTGACGCATTATTATTTATAGTTCCTATTGACACAGCATTACTTTGTGCCAGCTCCTCTATTGGGAACATTTCATCCGTTTTCACTCTTAATCCTCCCAACTCCATGCAGTGGTTCTTATCTCCATTTTGCAAATGACTAAACTAAGACTGGGGACATTTCTGTGGCTTGTCAAAGGTCACAGAGCTAGCAGGGGGAAGAACCATGATTTCAGGATCCACTTCCCTTTCTGTGCTACCCTGCACTGCCCTCTGCTCTAGGGGCTGTCAATTTCCCTTTTTGATTAGGAAAGATCAAAAAGACTTCAAAACAGTGTAAAAGCAGTATCTCTATTTTCATAAAACCTCAGGGGGGTAACCACTCCTCCATATTGAATTCAGGGGTGCATGTGAAAAAAAGACAGCAAATGTTCTGGCATCGAATTGTCTGGGTTCCAATCTGTGCATTCTGTGTGACATTATGCAAGTCACTTAGCTTCTCTGGATTTTATTTCTTGTCTGTAAAAGGGAGATAATGAAAGCATCAATCTAGAGCTATTGTGTCTGCTAAATGTACACTTTTAACACCGCGCAGAATATATTTTTTCTTCAAAAACCAACTCATTTTAATTAATCAAGGGCTTCTTGGTTTCTGGAAAGGAGGCTCACATTTAAAGATCGGCCCTGGCTGGGTAGCTCAATTGGTTAGAGCATTGTCCCGATACACTAAGGTTGTGAGTTCAATCCCCATCAAGGTACATACAAGAAACAACCGATGAATGCATAAATAAGTGGAACGACAAACTGATGTTTCTCTCTCCCTCTCAAAAATCAATAAAATAATTTTAAAGATCTGGCCTACACAAAAATCGGGTTTCCACTGGAGCCCTAAAATATAATGTCTGAGGGAATAGAAACAGAAGCAAATGTGGTTTTCTCAGGAACTCAACCAAATATGGAGTTTATTTACCAGGGGTCTGAGCATGTAGAGTGTAGAATGAGGAGTGTAGAATGCAGAATTTGGTTCAGTTCTGAAACTATTTCCTCAGCACCTGATTATGCAAGAATTGGTGTTTGATACTATAAAGAAAATAAAAGTGAAATGACATGCTGCCCCCCCCCCATTTAATGGAGCTAAAGTTCAAATGGGAAGAGCAGACACGCATGAGGCAGCACAAGAACGGCTGTGGGAGAGTCCAGTTTGTGCTTGGACAATGGCCACGGTACAATCCAGGGTAACACCGGGGGACAGAGGAGGGGCATTGGGTTGAAGGAGGTGACCCAGATGTAAATTTGGAAATCTACATGGACCTAAAACCTGAAAGACACTGAAGGTCACACTAAGAGGTTTCAACTTTATTCTGTAGGTGAGTATGGTTGAAAAGCCAACTTGCTTCATCCAGCGTGTTTAGGAAGAGTGTTAGTTAAAATTTTTCTGTTACAAATGACAAGAAGCTGAGAAAAAAAAAATTTAAAAGGAAGTTACTAGTTAGTATCACAAGAAATCAAGAATGTTCAGAATCTGAGTGCTTAAAAGATATGATCATGAACCTGTGTCTCTCCGTATTTCAGCTCTTGCTTCTTTGGGTAGGCTTCATTCTCAGAAGGGCTCATCCCACATGGCAGTAAAAATGGCCCCCCAGTACCTCTAGGTTTATGTCTTACTTGCTTAATGAGTCCCCCTGTGTAAAGAGAGAGCTTCTTCCTTAACTGGGGATTGATTCTCATTTCCCTGGCTTGAATTATTTGACTGTTTTTGAACCAGTAATTGAGGACAGGAGGGAATGTTTTGTTTGGCTGGGATGGAGTTACATAATCAGCTGTGAAACAGAAAACGAGAGGCAGTTGGTCCATCGCTTTTCCCCAACCACGTGGAAAGGAAGTAGAGTGGGACTTGGTTCTGAAAAGGGGAATAAAAAGGAAATGTATTTGTCAGATAGTATGGGTTATGCTGCAGTAACAAATAATCCTTGGTAGCTTAAAGCAACACCTGTTTACTTCTCATCACACATGTGCATTGAGGCTGGGGTAGGGGACTCTGCCTTATATCATCCCACTGAAGCTGACAGAAGAAGATGCATCTCTAATGTTCCAAGACCGCCCAGCTAGGAAAAATTAGGCATACTGAATTTCACACTTCAAGTTTCTTACAAACTTCTACCAGGCAGCCAGGCATATCACTTCTACTTTATTTTTTTCCAAAGTCACATGGCCACACCTAACTTCATGGGGCAGAAAAATGCACCCTACCATGTACCTAGGATGGATGAATACTGCAAATATTTTGATGAAAAGTACCAAAAACAGACATGAATAAAGACAACATTAGTCCACTGCAAGAAGACAACTGGTTACAGTGACACATCAGTGCAAGCACCATACTTCTAAGAAGAATTATGGTGTGTCTGAGTATATGTTTGCGTGTGAGAGAGAGACATTGAGATAGGCCCATATAGTCAAGATCCTGCTGATATGAATCATTGTTCATGGAGTTAAGACTTCTCTTGACAGTTTGAGTTTATAGACAACATAGAAATCCATCAGGTTATTAGAACTTTTAACAAAATTTATTTCAGAATCACAAGAATGTTGTGGCAACGATTCAATATAAAGAAGTTAACTAAGAAAAGTTTTCCTCTCTAAAATAACAACAACAATAATAGCAACAATGATAGCTTATTTCTCTTCGTTTAACAGCAAAAAAAAAAAAAAGAAAAAGAAAAATGAAAACATTTGACACTTGGTCTGTTTTGAAAATTTTTTATTCTCCCCTCCACTCAAAACTACTTAAAAGTCAAGCACTTTCTACCATTCTTTAGTCAAGTAACTATAATCAAAGGAGGAATTTCATAATCACTTTGAAGACTATGAAATTCAACTAAGTAACAATTTTGAATAGTAAATACAACTACCTTGCCCTAATTGGCTTACATTACCCTATAATTATGCAATATTTACATGTCGGTATCAAATTTGGAAATAATCCTCATCTCTGCTCAATCCGTTGGTGACACATAATTAAGAAATGGGGTGGAAATGTGTAAATACCAAGTGTTCCTTTTGTCACTTCAAGTATCCTGTGAGGGTCCTCACTATTTCCTACGAGGGACAGTTTAACTTGGGGTCAGGACCCTTGCTACGTGCTGTGAGGGTCCACACTGCTGTCCATCAGGGCTGACACTGCTTTCTGTCAGAGTTCACTGGCTTCCCCTGGGATTCTACACCAAGTTTCGGTAGGATCCACAGGGAAATTACAAAATGGCACCCCATCCTTAACCTCTTTACTGCCATCTCCTGGAAATTGTTGTCATAACTATACATATCTATGACAACAGTGAAGTGAATGGGACCCTGACATTGAGCTATGCTTAACTAGCCAAACCAGGCTACCCTGGATCTATTCTGGTAGGATAGGGAAGGTGGCCCTACCAGAAAGGAGCCGCACTCCCCATTGCTCTGCAGCACACCCAGAATATGCTCTAACCTGTCTGGCACCCCATCTCTGCACCTTCATGGATTCACCTTCCAGTGCAGGACTCAGACTTCAAATCCAGTTGACCTATGCGATGTTTTTCCTGAGAGCCCAGCCCCTTGTCAGATCCAAGGGCTCTAAAAGGCAGTTACTTCTGTCATTGTCAGCAAATGAATGAATGAATGGTTTGGAAAGCAAATGCCATTATGAGTGAATATGACTGAGCTAGTGCATAGAGTATGTGTCCTTGAGAAGGACTAAGTAGGGAGTGGCTTGGGCATTACCAGGTTCAACACTCCACAAACTTTTTAGTTTCATTTCTTGAACATGTGTTTGTTCATGTGTTTGCCCCGGGTCTTCTGCTATTTTCATCTTAGTGTCCATTTCACCCGAAATTCCTTAACTATCTTTCTCGAGGATCCAACATCCTGTCTGGACTCCTGAGCCCTACTAAAGGGAGCTCTGGGCAGCAGTTGTTAGGCACTCTGTGCTGGTGGCTGTATGCTGCCCCTCTCTGGCACCAGGCAGCACTACAGGCTTCCTCCAAACTCCTGATCTTAAATTTTCATGTAATAACATCTCACCCCTTTGGAAGAAAAGAGCTCCCAAGTGAGTCTCATGTCACATTAATAAATTCAAGATAATAACCTGAGGAATAGTAGAGGATTGTGATTTGGAGGTTAAGCCAGACCCCTATGCCCAGGGCCTGGATTGCAAGGGATGAATAAAATCAATAAAAGCTAACATTTGTTGGGCATTCATTCTTTGTGGGAACCTGCAATAAAAATTTCACAGACTTGATTGCTTATAAGCTTCCCAACAAACCTATAAGGTACAATTGTTGTTCCCATTTTGCAGATGAGAATATGGTAGTTTAAAGAAGTTAAATGAGTTATCTGAGTTCACACCTTTTAAAAACTGGCAGTGCCCCACACTCAGACCTGGTTTTTCTGTTCCAAACCTTAGTCTCTTAACCTGTAGTTCAAAAGACATGGAGACTAATTTAAACAGGATTTTAAATCTCATGGTACCACCAGCTTACCAATTTTTCTCCTTTTGTTGAAACAGGATTAAGCTGTAAAAGGTTTATTGTTCTAAGACAGAGTGAGCTAAAGCCTTGTATCTTTTCTTAAAAGATAGGCTGCACATTTGTACATAGGGAAGACATACCAAAAAAATAAAGTTAAAGGAAAAAAACTGTAAATTTTCTGATTAAGGACTCTGTGTTTAGAAATTTTGCTTCCTTTTTTTTAAGGCTGAATATTTCATCATATATATATTTATATATCACATTTGTTTTATCCATTTCTGGTTTTGGACATTTATGTTGTTTCTTTATTACATATCTGGATCCTGTGATTAATGTTGAAATGAACATGAGAGTGCAGGTATCTCTTCAAGATCCTGATTTGAATTTCTTTGGATCAATATCTAGACTGGGATTGCAGAACCTGGAGGACATTATGCTAAGTGAAATAAGCCAGACATAGAAAGACAAATACTGTATGATCTCACTTATACATAAAATCTAAAATAGTTAAATTCATCAAAGCAAAGAGTAGAATGGTGGCTACCAGGGTCTGGGATGGGAATGGGGGAAATGGGGAGATATTGGTCAAAGGGTACAAAGTTTCAAATGAGTAAGTTCTAGAGATCTAAACGGAATGGTGACTGTAGATAATAGTGTAACGCATACTTGAAATTTACTATCTTCACACAAAAAAGTACTTACTTGAGGTGATGGGTGTGTTAATTAGCTTGACTGTAGTGCTATTTTATGTGTATACATATATCAAATCATCAAGTTGTACACCTTAAATAAATACAATTTAAAACAAAAGAAATCTTGCTTGCTTGCTCCTTTACATTTAAATCTCTACTAGTTTGTTTTTGGGTTTTTTTTAAGAGAAGGAAGAGACTCATCCTTTGCTTCCCAAATAAGGTGAAGAAAAGTCATGATCGTCAGCATGAGCTCAAAATTTCTATCCCAAAAAAGATAATAAATGGGATAAAAACACCAAGCATTTACTGAGAAGTTCCTAGGTTGCTCCAATAGTGGTTTAACTCTGGACTATGGGCAAAGCCCTTTTGATTTACCCCTAGGGTCAAGTAAGCTATACCAGATTTAGGGGCTGGAGTTGCTTAGACTATCAAAGAACACTCCTAGCCACAGAGAGTGAAAGTGGGGTTGATAACTGAGGCTTGGGTTTGTGTCTGCTTGGGAATAAGGAGAGATTGGAGCCCCTTGAGTTGTCTCTCATTCAGTGTTCAACAATGGCTGTCTCTTGATAATTTGCAAAAAATAAAAAATATAATCCACTGTCATGATTGGGATGCATCTCTAATAACAGCAGATCCAAAAACAACTATACTCAGTATCCTAAAAGCAGTGTTCATGTGCAACGTATTTAGCAAATAACTTGTTCTATGACACATGGAGCATTTAGTCAATTTCTTTTAAACTCTCAGGAGTTGACTGGAAAGAATAGGGAAACAAAACAGAAAAATGTACAAAACTCAGAATCATAAAAAACTGAGTTTGAATCCTGCCTTTGGTGTTTGCCAAATGAGTAATACTTGGGACAGAGATCTGGCCTGTGTGGCATGTGAGAGTGTCTTAATGGGGCATCTGGGGACACTAGAGGGGCCAGCAGGTTTCTGTTTTGAGCCTGCGACTGCCCAACTTCAGCCTTTACCTCAGAAACTTTGCTTTGACCTTTCCAGTCTCTGTCTTTTAATGGGAGATGTGAGCAGTGATGAATAGCTGATTTACGGCCTCTGGTTTATGCACCAGAGATGGTGTAGAAGTTATTGCAGTGTCTCAGAACACCACAGCTTTTCATAGACTGGCCTGCCCAGGGGTCCACAAATTCACTAGCATGGCGCCCTTCCTGGACCTTGTTCAAGGGTCTGTTTCTCATAACAAACATTGTAATATGAAACCACCTAGAAAATTAGAAGAGAAAATCACAAGGCTTTTGGTCTTTGGTTTTGGTGGCTCTCTAATATGGTACCAGATTTTCCACCGTGAGAGAAGAGATGGGGGCGCAAACAAAGTCCTAAAGTCTCAACATTGTGAAAGGGTTATTGTCTGGATGAATAAGACTTGTATTTACATTTGATTGTCGGCTTTTTTTGCTTGTTTGTTATAGAAAGAGACTCCTGGAAGTGTTCTATCTCTGGGTTGTGTGCACTGATGGCACCCAGACCTTTCCTGTCCCTGTCGGGAAAGCAGATAGCTGATTCTGCTCCACAAGATGGACACCAAGAAGCTGCGGTCTCCCTCTGCCTGCAGTCTTCCTCCCCTTTCCATTTTCTACAAATAAACCTGCACTGGCCCTTTAAAAAAAATTCTTCCTTCTATTGTTCTGTTGAGTGAGGAGAAGAAGGAAAGGAGGAAGAGAAGAAAGAAAAGGAGCAATCTTCTCCTTCACAGTTCTTAAACCATAGGTCCGCCTGAGGCTGAGAGTGAGGTCAGAGGAGCTGAAGGCACATGCCCACGGGGAAGGGAGGTTACAGAACAAGGCTGGGTTTCTGCTGAGAAAGAGGAAGGCAGTAGGATGCTGTTCACGGCAGGATCAGACCTGAGAGACCGAGAGAAAGAGAGAACACAGTTGTCACTGTTACTGCAGTTGTCTAAGGGTATGAGGAGACAGTTACATTTAAAACAAAACAAAGGCTGGCAATAATTCCTCAGGGTCCAGATGCTCTTTATTACATAATGGTGATCATAAAAGGCCTAATGGGTACGATTCTCACAGAATTTCCACTCCCCCTCAGGAACAGGGGTGAGGAGGTCCTTGCATGCCAATGAGCAGGTAATTAGAGCCACAAAGGAAGAAAGATAGTGCAGTGAGTTCCTTGCTCAGTTCTTGAAGGGGAGAAAAACACAAAAAATGCTCCAAAAATGCCCAGGACCCTGTGAGCTAAGAGTCTGTTTCCACAGTGAGTGAGAAGCCAGGCCTGCCAGGGTTTTAGGGCCCTATAGCTTATTTCTTTATCTTCATCCACCCAATTTCCCCATTTATTCATTCTATCATGAACTCACCCATCTTCATGGAGCGCCATTCAGCTAGTGATTGTTCAAGGTACTGTTTTCTCTCTCTCTCTCTCTCTCTCTCTCTCTCTCTCTCTCTCTCTCTGTCTCTCTCTGTCTCCCCTTGCCCCTTTTCCATACCCGAAAATGAAAAACATAATGACAACCTCACTGCATTGCTGAGAGGATTAAATGAGATAATGCAAGCCCTGCATGCATCTGAGTATTTCAAACAGCAGGTGCTCAATACATGCTTGCTAATATTGTGATTGTTATGATTATTAAGTCATGCCCCTAGTCAGGAAAATATTCATAACCACGCTATTTGAAGTTGCAATCAAAAGCGTCTCTTTCTTTGAGTGGACTCTCCATTATTTCAGATTTAAGTAAAAGCTTAAATCATTTACCGAGCAGCACTATCTGCCAGTCTCTGTGGAAGGAGGCCTGCAGTATCATTTCACTTAACCCTTAGAGCACCCCGGTGGGGAAGGGCCTTATTCTCATCCTCATTTACAGATGAGGAAAGCAGTTCAGCCCCTAGCCTAAAGTTTGTGTGTTCCTCCAACTTTGTGGGCGGGTTTTCATCTTTTATATTTGAGAGGTAAAGTTTTCCCTTCCCTTCCAAATATATCTTTGTTGTTTATGGATATGCATATATGTCCACTTTCTCTATTTTTTTCTCTGTGAACCAAAAAGCACGAAAACACCATGATGTTGAAGGGTAAAATTTTATCAGTTTCTCACTAATTGCATACTCACATTGGGAAGGTCAAGCCCTGTGAGCATTTCCTTGAAGGAGACATTTTGATCATTAAAATAATAGCAACCCCCACTACAAAATGCAAAGTATTGATATTCCAGAAAATACTTTAAGACTGTTACCACCTGAAGAAGATAAATTAGATCTCCGAGGACTAAATTTTCCAACATCTCATGGGAATTATATTATTGCAAATCTTTAAACCCCGTAGGTTCCTAGCTAGTTCATTCCCACAGAATACCTACCAGGATGAATGTAATGGCTCCCAGTAATGGCTTGTCAAGACCCCTACCTTTTCCACGTCTCGTGGAGGCTAGGGAGTATATGATATTAAATGAGAGGTGTGAGCTCCACCATTTCACTATCTTAAATACAATTAAATTTTGATGGCTTAGTCTGAGATTGAAACAGAGGTGAGTCATCTGTGATAATCACAGAAGAATTCAAACTGCTCAGACATCTCCCTTTACTCTGAATATAGTCATATAGTCAACTGCTGTTTGGTTAGCACTAGACATTCCACAGATAGTTCAAATTCTGAGCCCCCAGCTCCCCATGCATGCCTATATTTCCTTCTCCATGAAGCAAGAGTATCATTTACTTTTCCCTTTTACCCAAAACCCAAGTCCAATCAATTTCATCTCCTTAATAGCCAAAGGTCTAGAAGGTATGGGTGAAGGATCTAGAGGAGTTTTTTTTGTTTGTTTGTTTTTGTTTTTTGTTGGGTTTGTTTTTTTTTTTTTTTTTTTTGCCATGGGCATGGAAGTTCAAGGGTGCAAAATAAAAAGTTCAATAAGAAATGAAGAAACAACAGAAATAGGATAGTTCAAACACCCAGGAAGTGAGAACACAGCCAGTGATTCTTACGCACTAGGCATTCATTAAGAATGACAGAGGTGAACTCCAGTGTTACATGTTTCATTGGGGATGTAAGCCAGGGCTCAAGTGACATGTGACAGAGTTAGTGAATACAGTGCTGTCAGCCTCATCTCTGGGTATTGATGATGCTGTAACCTGAGCTGGGGCTCTCTCTTTGTGCCCCCACAGCTCCTAGACTTACACTGATCTTAACACTTAACAGAGAAGATTTTAGGTAAATATTTACTGCCTGTCTCTCCAATAAGACTCCGAGCTCACTGAAGGCAGGAGTTGTCTCTAAAGTCTCCCTGTACAGTCACTCACGGCACAGTTTCTAACACTTATCATTTAGTAAGTGTATTAGTTTCCTAAGGCTGCCATAAATCATCCCTCACTGAGTGCCTTAAAAACAACAGAAATTAATCCTCTCACAGTTCTGAAGGTCAGGTGTCCTAAGCAAGCTGTAGGAAAGGCCAAGTTCCCCCCGCCCCCAAACTCTCTAGGAGAAAACACTTTCTTGCCTCTTCTAGCTTCTGATGGCTCCAGGCTTTCTTTGGCCTGTGGCAGCATGACTCCAATCTCTGTCTCTCTCTTCACATGCCTTCTTTCCTGTGACTCCAAATGTCTTTGCACCCTCTCCTCTTCTTATAAGGACACCAGTCATTGTAATCATTGGATTTAAGGTCCACCCTAAATCCAGTATAAAATCATCTTAAAGTCTCCAATTACATCTTCAAAGACCCAGTCCAAGTAAGGCCACATTCTGACATGCCAAGTGGTAATGAATTTGGGGGAATGCTATTCAACCCACTCCAGTAGGTGTACAATGAACAGTATCTGTGGTAATTATTCCAGGGTCCCCTTGCTTACTTAGATTCCTTCATTATACACTGGCATTGAACTATAACCCTTTCTTTCAGGGCATTTATTTCTGTTTGTGACTCACACTGATCACTCTGCTGATACCTGTGTCACTCACTAAACCGCAGGTTTCGTGGGAGTAGGGACAATAGTGCCTCCCGTGCCTAAAATTCCTCATTTTATTCCCAGTGCTGACCACAGTGCCCCTCACAGAGTATACATTCAATAAATACCTGTCGAATGAATGAAGGGATGATCAGTGAGAGAAACACGCTGTATGTAGTTCCTTCTCTCAGCTAGGCAGTCCCCACCAGCACCACAGGGCTCTTGCTGCAGAGCCAGCTGCCACACATGGTTCAGCTGGCCTTCTCTGGAACTGGTTGAGTTTGTTTAATCATATTATACAGTGTGCGTGTTTTACATGATCAATATATGTCACCATAAGTGAACATGTCACCCAGTCTAATGGCTTCTGCAGAAACAGTTTATTGGGGCTGGCATTCTTCTTTTTAGATGCCTGCTCCAGTGAGGGCAGCGACAATGGGCCCAAGACCCTTGGTGTCACTTGCCTCCTTTGTGCCATTTTATGTTAAATGAAATATGACAAGAGAGTGGTTCCCAGTAATTGCAATAATTGACTGTAGAGGGTTCATGATTATGTCATTAGCTCCTCTCTGGGTAGCATAGCATGTTTGTGGCCGCATCTCGCTACTTAGGAGACCATCAGCACTGCATAAACAGGCAACCATAGTGGTTTGTCCTACCCCCTGCCCCCCACCATACCCCAGGTTTTCTCGCTCCCATGTCTACAGAATAAGGGCCATACTTAGAACACCTGGGTACTAGTTCCAGCCTGGCCATTTTCTCCTGCGTGAACACGGGTAAGTCTTTTTCCAGGCATCTCTGACCTTCAACTCTCAGGGCCGGGAATGTGGGGGAGTTGGTAATAGCCCCTTCTCTACCAAGGTGGTTAATTCACTGGGCCATGGGGTGTCCGGGTTAAACTGTTTCTGGGTGTGCCTGTGACGTATCCCCAGACGAGACTCGCGCTTGAATCAGTGCGCTCAGCAGAGCCGACCAGCCGTCACACTGTGGGCGGGCAACATCCAATCCGTTGGGGGCCTGAATAGAACAACAGGTGGAAGAAGGAGAAATTCCCTCCTTTTTCTGCCTCACTGCTTGAGTTAGGACATCTTATCTTCTCTTGCCTTCAGACTGGGATTTATGTCTTCGGCTTCTCTGGTTCCCAGGCTTTGGGGTTCAGACCGAGTTACACCATTGGTTTTCCTGGGTCGCCAGCTTGCAGATGCCAGGTCATGAGACTTCTTTTTTCTTTTTTTCTTTTTTTTTAAGATTTTATTTATTTATTTTTAGAGAGAGGGGAAGGGAAGGAGAAAGAGAGGGAAAGAAACATCAAAGTGTGGTTGCCTGTCACATGCCCCCTCCTGGGGACCTGGCCCACTACCTGGGCATGACTGGGAATTGAATCAGTGACTCTTTAGCTCACAGGCTGGCACTCAACTCACTGAGCAACACCAGCCAGGCCAGGTCATGGGACTTCTCGGCCTCCATAATGACATGAGCCAATTGCTCATAATAAATCCATAAATATATATCCTATTGGTTGTGTTTCTCTGGCACACCCTGACCAAAACACCTGCCTAACAGGTATGGTGGCTGTGGCTAGAAGATCCATGTATGCAGTGGTGCACATTACTGACTTCACAGTATGTACAATGAGGCAGGGGGTGCAGGCAAATAATGGAATTATATTCTGAAGTGCAGGCCCCTTGTAGTACAGGTTTCCGCTGCTGGCTGAGTGTTCTAGGAACCCATCTGTATCAGTGTACTAGCTGGCATTGTTGTAAGAGGCTGTGTTTGGCTTCAGTTAATTTTTTTTAAGACTCTTTCAACATGTTTGGCCATTTCGTGATGGGTGATTTACAAGTGCACCTGCCCATGCTGTGCTGGGTGTTCAGCAGTTTTTGATCAAAAATGGCACAACCCCCATGTCCCGCCCTCCCCATTCACCCGTTCTAGCCCCGAGCGACTTTTTTTGTTTCCCTGGATGAAAAAAGTCCTCAAAGGAAAATGTCTTGCTGATGTGAAAAAGGTGAAAAAAAAATAGCAGAAGCACTAAAAGGCATCAGAATTGAAGAGTTCAAAAACTGTTTTGAGCAGTGGCAAAGATGTCTCGATGGGCGTATTGCATTCAATGGAGAGTACTGTGAAGGTGACTGAAGTTTAAACATGTAAGAATAAATACACAACTTTTTATAAATAAATTCCCAGATTTTTGGGACCCCCCTCATATATTATTTACAATGTTTGCATTCCATCCATTCAAAGAAAGGGAAAGATAGCCCAACATTTCTAATGAATCTATCTGGGCATTACCCAGCTGCTAGTTTCCTGGACAATTTTAAGAAACCTAGATGAGGGAACGTGGTCAGCAGATGCTTTTTATGCATCTTTATTATGCTTTTTATTTCAGGGACAGAGCCTGTGCTAGCAACCTTTCCCCCACCCCAGTAGTCCTTCCTCCTAAAAATGCAGATACTCCAAGAATGTCAGTGCAGAGAGAATGACAGGAATTAACTAACCAGAGATGGCAAATATGCATTAGCCCCTCATTCCTCCACATCCTCTTCCTGAGGTTTTGGTAGGTGTTGCAATAAATTATTGTCCTCTTTCCCACGGAGCTTTGAAAATAGCAGTGCTATGGTAAGCGTTTAACAACCTGATCTCAGAGTAAGGGTGGGAGAGAGAGACCTGGTTTGTAACATCTGCCTGCATCCAGAATGGAAACACTGCCATCGTGGCTGATTTCAAAGTGACGTCAATGAACGCAGAGTCGGGAAGAGACATGCGCAACCAGCTCTCAAGAGCCTGTGGGAACCAGCTCCCGCACACCAGTGAAATCTTTCTCAATACGAAGCTCCAGAAATCAATGGCCAACCACTCAGAATCAGCATGGGAAAAAATGAAAGCGTTTTGCTATCTCTATTCAACACCCTGCATTTACAGATGATTAAACGAAGTCCCAGAGAAGAGAAAACAATTAAAAACCATGCACAAAATGATGTAGCAAATTAGAGAGCTGGAACACCCACCTCCAGCACCCTTGTTCTTCCCTCTGTTCAACACCTCTCCAGAGCCTACATGGGAAGGAATAGCCCAATGATTCTATAGCCACTCAGCCAACAGTGGTTCGGAGGAGGAAACCAGAGTGTCGTCAGTTACTTAACATCTCTTTACTTATTTCATGCTAACAACAATGGTATGACGTAGGTACTATTATTGTAACTATTGGACAGTTAAGAAAGTGGGGGCTTAGAGAAGGAGCCATAGCTTTCCTGAGGTTATGAAGTTACTAAGTGGTAGAGCAGAGAAAACCATACTTTGAGGCATCGGCTCTTGACCCCTTGCAGTGGGCAGCTCCTGACATGGCCTGCAGGGTTTGCCCACCATCTATATTCATGGTCTTGCATCATCTCCTTTTCCGGAGTGCATACTGGATCTAGTGACTGGCTCCTAATAAATAGAACACAGCAAAGATGATGAGATGTCAGTCCCATGATTAGGCTATACAAGAGGGTGATTTCCATCTTGCTGGTATTCGTTCTCCTGTGCTCTCTCTTACTCACTCTAATGAAGTTACCATGTTTTAATGTACTCTGTGGAGTGATCCACGTGGCAAGAAACTGAGAAGACCTCTGGCTAACAGCTCTTGAGAAACTGAGAGCTTAGGCCAACTGCCTGTAAGGAACTGAGTTGCCAATAAGCACATCAGTGAGCCTGGGAGTAGATCCTCCCGTAAAACCTTCAGATGAAGCCTCAGCTAATACCAGATGACAGCCTTTAAGAGGCCCTAAAACAAGGACACGAGCTAACCCACGCCTGGGTTCCCGATCTATCAAAACCGTACAGTAATTAATGCTGTTGTTTAAGCTGCTCATATTAAGGTAACTTGTTAGTAATGGATAGCTAACATCAGCCTTCTATCCAGCATGAGCCATGCAGACAGGATGACCTGGGTGATCAGGTTTCTAACTACTCTAAGATGTAACTTTTTCCTCTTTAAAAAGGGATCGCAAGAGAATCTGCCACATGGGGATGTTGGGAAATAGGATAAAGTAATACAAAGAAAGTGCTTAGGAAACAAAAGCATCAAAAATATGACTGGAAACCAATTCTGTCTGGCTCTGAATCCTTAAATATTCTACGCTGCTGTGGTGCATAAACAGAATGCAGGAAAAAAAGTAAGGCAGACATGAGGTGAAAGGAACCGGGGGCAATTTCCTCTTTTCGTGAATAGGACAGTGATGAGTGAATGGTGTTTGGCAGGCTCTGAGGCAGGGGGCCGGAGCCAGCCCTACGCTGTGAAGGCGGAGGGAGGATGTTAGGATATACCGTCTCTGTGAGGCAGTCAGGGACAGATCTATTCATTCTGCATAAAAATCTCAGCAGGCTGTATACTTTCCCTTTGGAAAATAAAATTAACTGGTAAATAGAGGTAATTATACATCCATGTAACCACAGGACATAATTATTGACCACGTTCATCCACACATCACAGAGAAAATGGAAACAGTTCACACACAGCCTTCTCAGCCCACCAAGCTTGCAAATGGACGCAGTATCTTTCTGGACGCCACTGGCTGACAGTTTAACTTGTGTATCTCCTAGAAATGTGGAGATCCCTTGGTCAGCATATCTCAGTTGAAATAAAGGTACAATCACCACGTTTTTTAAACACAGAATTTATAGGTTTTTCTGGGTGGTTAGGAGACTACCTTTTAGTTCCCGGACTATAAAAGCCTGGCGGCTAAAAGGGCAGACTCGGGGATAGATTGTCTGGGTTTGACACCAGCCAGTTTATTTTTCTTTTGTTACAACTCTAAACAAATAACTTTACCTCTCTGTGCCTCAGTTTCCTCTCCTGAAAAATCGATGATATCCCCTACTTCACTGTGGATTTGAAAATAAGTTCAGGTAGACAAAGAGTGCTTAGCACAATGACTGACATTTATTGAGGGACTCGATAAATAATCATTCTTTTTGTTTGTATTATTTTAATCATGACCACAAAGTGGAACACACTGAAAAAACAAATTCTCCAGGTCAATTTTTTACAAATTGCGATTTGCATAATTATGTTAACTGGTACTGTACAGATTAGAAAGGAAAGGAGAAAGAGAAAAATGGAGGGAGGGAGGGAGGGAGGAGTTCCCTGGTGAAACAAGTTTAGATAGGGCTAAAAATTTAGATAAAAATCTTTTTAATTTTTCTTTTTCTTTGCCGGACTTTTCAGAGCCTATCACGTGTGAACGTGCATGTGACTCTCCAAGAGAAGGATAAAGTTATACATGTTTTCATAATTTATTTATAAAGAGAACTCTTTTTTTTCCTCCCTGGAATTCTTGTTAATATTTTACAGAAAACTGCTTTTGAGAATATACTTTAGAAAAAATCGTTGCTGTAGGATTATCACGGCTTAATCAAATATTCTTTACTAGAAATTTCTGGCCATTTGAGGCAATGTTCCCAACAACCAAAGCAGTGAGTAGAAGCGAGTAGAAGCTGTCTGTGATTTGTTTTATTCTCTTCCGCTACTCCTTTCAGCTCTCTGAAAGCCCTTTAAATCTGGGGAGCACCAGATTGTCTGTTTTTGTTAGGTATTCCCCCTGGCCCTGCACTTTGACTTTTGCATTCTCTGCATCTGATCTCCCCACCCCCATCCCCCACACCGAGGGTCTCATTGTTAAGAGGGCTGTTTGCTCAGGATTCTGACTTGACCACAGGAGGCATCCCTTCTCTTTGTAATCTAATGAAACTTAAAACAGCTGAGCCCCCAAGGCTTTGGTCCTCCTGGATATGTGGCCAAGCCCCTGGAGCAGCAAGACCCCCATGTATGTCAAGCTCTGGGTCCCAGAGGGTAGTGAGTAGTGGCCCACCTTAAAATGCTTGTCTGCAAGAAGATGGCAATCACCTCTCCATCCAGGCTTGTCTCCTCCAGAATAAATCTGGAGACTGAAATATAGGCGCCAGTTGTTGCAACAATAGCTGACACCAGGGTTCAGAATTGCCCCCGTGTGGAATGGGGCCCTGGCTGAACCCAAGAAATGCTCTTGCCACTGTCTCAGCTTCCCTTTCTTTTCCCCTGAAGCTTTCATCCCCATGTTCTGATCTTCCCTGAATTATTTCCCACGTCTTCTATCAGCTGACTGTCAGCTAATCCCTTAAAGTGTTAAGTTATTCACTTGAATGTAAACTGATGAAAAGATGCTGGCTACACAGGCTAAACACTCTGTGAATTTTATCAGGGAATCGTTCATTTTAGATAGCATCCTCCCAAAAAGCAAGCCCTAAATCTCCAGTAATGCCATGATCGTGGCATTGAAGGAAAAGAGGAATGAGTGAAGAGTTGGAGTCCTGGCTCTGCCTTCATTCATTATTGTATCCATTTATTCACCGATTATGTACTGAGAACATGCTCTGTCCCAGGCACTGTGTACGGTGCTGAGAATAGAATGGTGAATAAAACATCCAGCCAGCAGCCCTGTCATCATGGACCTCATTAAGCTAAAAAAAGAAAAAAATTATTGCATGATTATAAATTGTAATAAAGGCTATGATGGAAAAGAACAGGGTACTGTAATAATATTCATGTAAAATGTCATATTACATCCTAATTCAGACAGAACAGTCAGGTAAGTTCTCTCTAAGGAGGTAGCATTCAAGCTGAGGTTTAAAGGCCGAGAAATGAAGAGTTGTACAGAAACAGTAAGGAGGGTGCATTCTAGGTAAAGCCACACAGTCACATAGGGACCAAGGAGAGAATGAGCATGGCTTGTGTGGGGGACTGAAGGGAAGCCAGTGTGGGTGGAGGGCAGTGAGAGAAGGAGAGAGCACCATGGGATGAGGCTGGTGTATCAACTGTCTTTGGCACAAAGATGCATAACAAATAACCACAAACTTTGCTGATATACACAACATGTCTATCCTGCGTGGGTCAGGGGTCAGCTCTAAATTCTGCTCCATGTGTCTCTCTCATTGTCCAGCAGCCTTGCCAAGACATGTCTTCATGACAACAACAAAGGCACAAGTGCGCATGAACGAGTGCAATGCCTACTGAGGCATGGTCTCAGAACTGTCATACCGTCATTATGTCATTAGCCAAAGCGGGTTGCATGGCTGAGCGGAGTCACAAAGGGAGGGTGCTATGAAATTACATGGTAAAGGACCTGAATACCAGATGGGGTGAAGTATTGGCGCCATTTTTTTTTTAACATTTCACAATTAGAGGGACAGAGAGAAACCAGTTCAATTAGGCCCTTGAAGGCCAATATATGGAGTTTAGATTTTATTCTAAGGACTATAGGAAGCTATGAAGCTGACCATTTATTGATCACGTGACCCTGGGCAAATCATGTGTCCTCTTGAGTGTTTCATTGTCTATAAAATGTGTGTGTAGTGGGGGTGAGGGAGGGGTTGATTCTTGAGTAAGATACCCAAACTCTCTGAACCTTGTAATATTTATGTATGAAAATATGCTCATGATACATACCTCATAGGATTATTGTGAGAATTAAATGAGAGAATAAACATGAAAGTGCTTTGTAAACTGTGAAACGCTCTCCATTCATTATTTCACGAACTATTTACAGCAAAGCTGCAAAGTCAGTAACAGGGTCATCACTTCATAGGAGAGGGAGCTGAAACAGGAATGTCGAATAACTTGCATTTGTTACACAGCTAGGAAGGAGAGGAGGAGGCTTGTCCATCTGATTCCAAAGCCCCAAGCATTCAATGAACTATAAATTAAATTAGTTGCTTCCCAGTATGAGGAACGGTCTGGGGCAGTGCCTTTAGCAGAGATTACTGGCATTGCAGGAGGTGATGGGCATGATTTAGACCTTTCCCAGCTGCTGCTGAGCTCAGCAATAGTTCCTTATCCAGGCAGGCCAGTGGCCAACTGCTAATTCACCAGGGGCCTTCCCAGCTGATTAGTTCATCAATAACCCATTATCTCTGCCATTGTAAATATCTCAGAAGGAATGTGACTTTCCGGGGAAGAATACCCAAGCACATCCAGGTTGCCGCCTGTCCATATACCCTAGACCCCTGGGAAAGAAAAAAATATTCCCTCTTCTAGCTCCCATGGCAAATGGTTATAAATTCCTCTGTAGTCCTTGACAAAGGCACACTGGCTGGAACGGTCTGAAGACAGGGTCCTTCCATATTTGCCACTCACAGGATACTGTAGGGCAGGTGCCGCGGGGTAAGGACCACAGTGCTTATGAAGAGATGGAGTGAGTACTCTGGACCACAGAGCAGTGGAGAGCGGGATGCACAAGAACCGCCCAGTGATCTCCTCTAAAGAGTTGATGTTCAGGACTTGTCACCCAGTCTGATTTTGATCAGGAGTAAAGCCCAGAGACATGGGGTTTTGCTTTAACCTAGTGATTCTGGCGTTCTGATGCAGAGCCAGGTCTGGGACCACCAGTGGAATGCCTCGTTTTCACTTAAGAAACGTAGCTTCAGCAACTGTTGTGAGCCAGACCCTCCTGCTGAGAAGGCAGAGACAAATAAAGCAGCCCCTGACCTTGAGGCTCTCACAGATCAGTCATAAAGACAAACACATCGACAAATAGCTACGGCGATATAGGAAAAGGAACCATTTGAGCTTACCCCGTTGTTTATGCTAACAGGAAGCCCCTGGCTGTACAAAGACTGCCCGTGGGTGCTCTGCTTCTCCCACGCCATCTCCAAACCACTCGGCTTCCATTTCACCATTTGCTTTCCTTGTTTCAGCTTTGCCTAACCCCTCACACCTGACCCCATGGTTCTGCTCCTGTGTTCCCACCCTGACAGCAACTCAGAAACCTCTGCTCTCAAGTTTCACTCTGACTAACTGGAAAAGACATTCTGCCCAGTCATAGTCAATACAGAATAATGTTCTACCACCACACTCCCTGCCCCCTCTGCTACAGTGGAGAAAGTTTTAAATTTCTTCGGCCTCTCAAGCAGGTAGGAACACATGCTGTGGGAGCACAAAAGAGGAGGTTGTTCATTCTACTCTACCTGGATTCAAAGGAAACCATTATCGTTCACTCAGCAAAAAAAAAAAAAAAAGGATTATGAACCTTTTTACAAAATTACCTGTACAAAATTATTCCCAAGAGGCAGAGAGGGGGTTATGACGAAAGAAGTTTTGTTGTATCTAAACTTGATGAGAATTTAGGAGATGAGGTTGAATTTTATTTTTTTGGAAGTAAATAGATCTCCATCCTGTGCATTCAGAGTTCTCAGAAAACTAGGTTCTTTGAAAATCTTTCACCCTTACCTTGTGTTTAGATACCATGCAGGCATCAGGCAAAGGAGGGAACTGTCTGGACACCAAATGTCAGTCCAAACTGGAGGGGTCATTGAACTCATTCCTTTAGCCCATATTGGGTTTCCACCTGATGCAGAGCATAAATACAAGGATGCTTACTGCAATGGCTTTGTAATGGTAAAAATTTGGAAGGAAACTGTCTAAAGCATATAAATTAAAATATTCTATACGGAGAGAGTGAACTAGTATGAACCTATTCAGAAAGAATAAGATCTTTAAGATTCATTAAGTGGAAAAGAGATTCAAAACACTATCTAAGATGTTTTAGTTTGTGTATAAAAAGACACACACAAACATGCACATGCACACACATGGAGTCCTGTTACCTATTAATTACTTTACAGAGAGGGACTGTAGGAATGGGTTGAACTTTTCACTTTCCGTATCTTCCATATTCATTTCTTACTTTTATTTAAAAATAACAGTAGCAGGCCTTTTTATTTTTAGCTTTATAATTATATGTACATATTTCTGTGTTTTTAATCACATATGCATTATTATATAAATATATCCAAAAGGAAAGTATCTATCTATATATATTCATAATTACAAACCAACTATAATAAAATTATCAGCTTATTTATCTTATTCACTGGTGACTGGAGCATAAAGCACATTCCTGGAACTTTGTACATTACCCATAAATGTCTAGTGTCATTGAATTGAAAAGATAGCAGTTGCATTATTTTTTATGGGTCAACTCTCAGTATCACTTCTACCAAGCAAGTTCTAATTTTTTTATGATATTTATCTATCATTTCAAGCAGGCAAGACCTTTGTTCAATGATTTATTCATTCATCCAACAAACATTTATCATGCTGTTCAAGAACAAAGAGAAAAAACCAATAAAAGCGCTTTCATTAAACCTGCTGATTTGTCCTACACTTGGCTTCAGGGATTGTGCTTACTTGAGAGAACAGACTTTGTAGAAGAAGATTTTGTGTCACCATAGAAGTGATCCAACAGCCAGAGAAGACCCACACTGATGTAAGCCTGGCACCGCAAACATCAACTATGTTTCCCTTGGGGAGACCCCCACTCAAAGGGAGGTCTCTCAAGATGAAAGATAAATACTTAAAAGTTATTTGTGAAAAAATGGCCAACTCACCATTCATACCTCTCTCTTCACTCAAAGGAAAAAAAAAAGATAAATGACAGTGAAAGAAGACAAAGCATTAACAAAAAGGACAAAGAATATGAGACAGAAAACAATAGAAGATGGGAAATAAAAATGGAAGAAGTTACAACTGAGTGTTTGGAGATGGGTATAGAACTCCTGAGAGTTATCCCCTGGGAAAAATTAGCTACCTCAAATGGAAAGCATAAGTATCCAGGCTGAAAGAAGACATTTCATAGAGATGAGTTAGACCCTCTGTTGTCTTCCATAGACCATCATGACCACCACAGGAACTTGAAAGTTTATTTTCTGAAGAAATTTTAACAGCCTACAGATCCAGGAACAACAGGTACATCTAAGGGCTGAGGTTCTCTGTCTCAGAATAGCAGCAACCAAGCACTTACCTTCCCAGGGTGAATAATGGAAGCTTTATTTCTGGAGAACCCCAGGGAAGCAAATTTTGTATCTCCATTACTAACATTATGGGGTCCTTTGATTAAAAGAACGCAACATTGGCTGATTGCTTTAAGGTGAAATGTGGACTTCTGGTCAAGATGGCAGTGTGGGCAGACATGGTTCATCTCTTTGCACAATCACATTCAAATTACAACTGAAATACAGAACAATCATCACTCAGAACCATTAGATATCGAGTTGAATGGAAGTGTGACAACTACAAATTAAAGAAACCACATCCATCCAGACTGGTAGGAGGGGCATAGCCACAGAATGATCTGGTCCCTCACCCATGTGTGGTGGATAAACATTCAGGAGGAATATCTCTGGACAGAGGAGTCCCAGCCCCATAGCAGGCCGCCCAGTCCAGGGTTCCAGTGCCAAGAAGATAAATATCCACAACTTCTGACTACCAAAATCAGTGGGGATTGAGTTAGCGAAAGAAACTCCTGGAGCCCCAAGCAGTTTCTCTCAAAGAACCCACACAGAGACTCACCTACTCAGATTCACTCCCTCTGAGCTCCACCACTGGGATAGCAGCTTGAAAGGGACCAGTAGCACACAGGGAGAAACTGAAGTGTCTGGCATCAAGGTAAGCAGAGGCCATTGTCCATTTTCTAAACCCTCCCCCACAGAGTGCAAAGCTGATGCCATATCTGAGACTCTATCAACTTGGCTAGCATCTTTTGACCCACCCTGGAGATTCCCAGAGACTCTGCCCCACCCATCTTATGGGCCCACCCAAGCTGCTTTTCCATATGAATGGCTGGTCTTCACTATGCTGAACAACTTCCTAAATCCTCTCAAGCAAGGAACAGCTGGCTTCAGTGAGCCCCAGGCCTGGCACTAGCAACAGCCAGCCTAGATTCACAGCTTGGCGTCCCATGGAAACCTCTAAGCCCAGCACGAGCAGCGGTCATCTCAGATTGCTTTATAGCTCAGACATGGTAGCCCTGGGCAAAACACAGGTTGGGGCTGACCTTGGCCTGAACCACCTGGGAAACCCCAGGGCCAGAACATCCAGTGGACACCTACAGACCACATCAGAGTACCACCACCCTGCCTCTGCACTGCTGATCCTCCACGGACAGCAGAGGTTGGTGATAAGTGGTCACAGGCAGTGCTTGCAGCTGACTGGCCTGGGATAATCCCTCCAACTGATCTACCCACAACAACCAAGGCTCAACTACAAGAGGCGGGTGTACATAGCCCACATGGAAGGCCCACATTGAGTACCCAGCTTGGGTGATAGGGGAGGCGGTGCCACTAGACCCTACAGGACACCTACTATATTAGGCCACACTCCCAAGACATGGAGTCAAAACTGCTCTACCTAATATATAGAAATAAACACAGGGAGGCTGCCAAAATGAGAAGACAAAGAAACATGACCCAAATAAAAGAACAGATCAAAACTCCAGAGAAAGAGTTAAACAAAATGGAAATAAGCAATCTATCAGATGCAGGATTCAAAACACTGGTTATAAGGATGCTAAAGGAACATCATGAGAACCTCAGCAGCATCAAAAAGATCCAGTCAGAAACAAATGACACACTAATTGAAATATAGAACAATTTTCAGGAAAACAACAGTAGAATGGATGAATCTGAGGTTCAAATCAATGATTTGGAACATAAGGAAGCACAAAACAACCAATCAGGACAACAAGAAGAAAGAAGAATCCAAAAAAATGAGGATAGTATCAGAAACCTCTGGGATGACTTCAAGAAGTCCAACATTCACATCATAGGGGTACCAGAAAGAGAAGAGAAAGAGCAAGAAATTGGAAGTCGATTTGAAAAAATAATGAAAGAAACTTCCCTAATTTGATGAAGGAAATAGATGTGCAGTCCAGGGAGCACAGAGAATCCCAAACAAGATAGATGCAAAGAGGCCCACTCCAAGACACATCATAATTAAAGTGCCAAAGGTTAAAGATAAAGAGAAAATCTTAAAAGCAGCAAGAGAAAAGCAGATACCTACAAAGGAGTTCCCATTAGACTGTCAGCTGATTTCTCAAAAGAAATTTTACTGGTCAGAAGGGACTGACAAGAAATATTCAAAGTCAAGAAAAGCAGGGACCTACAGCCAAGACTGCTCTACCCAGCAAAGCTATCATTTAAATTTGAAAGGCAGATAAAGAGCTTCCCAGACAAGAAAAAAACTAAAGGAGTTCATCATCACCAAACCATTAGTATACAAAATATTAAAGGAATTTATTTAAGAAAAAGAAGAAGATCAAAACTATGAACAATAAAATGGCAAAAAGTACACATCTATCAACAATTGAATCTAAAAACAAACTAAGCAAAGAAGAAGAACAGAGATAGAATCGTGGATACAGAGAACATTTTGATGGTTGGCAGATGGGAGAGGGTGTGGGTGAATGGGTGAAGAGGTGATAGCATTAAAAAGTACAAATATGTAGTTACAGAATAGCCATGGGGATGTAAAGAATAGTATAGGAAATGGAGTAGCCAAAGTACTTACATTCATGGCCCATGGACATGAACAATGGTAGGAGAATTACCTGAGGGAGTGGGGAGGGGGGTGCTGGGTGAAGGGGGGCAAAGGGGGAAAAATCAGGACAACTCTAATAGTATAATCAATAAAATATAATTTAAAAAATAAAGTAAAATGTACCAGATAACAGTCACCTCTCCCCCTTATGCACACAGGGATTTTTAGTGCATTCCTAAATGTGTGAACCTATCTATCAAGAAATACCAGACATTAGAGGAAAATCTCAGAATGAAGAGATCCTAAATATGGGTCCCAGAAATAAAAAAGAACTAATAATCTAGAGAGAAGGGAGCATTTAAAAAAGACTAAATTAAATCATCTCCAAAATGTAAGAGAATCCATTGCCTCTGTGAAGTATGAAAAAAGGAGAGAGGGAACCAAATAACACAATAAACTAAAAAACAGTTTTAATATTATAGAAAAGATGTTTAAATCAAAGGAGTATTTAGAGAACAAGGTCAAATAAATCTCTGGAATATAAAACAAAAAGACAACAAAATAGACAATTTGAATTAGTATATTGTTTAAAAGTCATAAGTCTAATACCCAAATATAAAAATCAGAAAATAAAAACAGGAGGAAACTGCCCAAAAATAATAATAAATGTACTTGATAGAACTGAATAATGTGTGTTTTTATATCAAGGGTGTCCATATTAAGTTAAGGAAGAAAAGGAGGTGGGGGGGAACAAGAAAGAGGGAGAGGAAAAGTGTTACACCAACATGTATCATTGTGGAATTTCAGAACATCTGAGACATAGGATAGTCACTGAAAGATTTTAGGGATGGAACAGAAGTGAGGAAAGGAGCAGCATGTCACATACAAAGGAGTAAGAACCAGAATGGCATTAGACATCTCAGCAGAAACATCGAATGCTAGAAGACCATGGGTCTATGTCATTAAAAAATTTAAATAAAAATGATTGCAAACTTTCTATACCTAGCTAAACTATCAATGAAGTAAAAGGATAGAATAAAAAATATTCAGATATATAACTATAAAAAAAATACTCAATTCATGTACCAGGAGATGAGCTTTAATAAAATGAGGAAGTAAATCAAAAGAGAGAATCATATAGAACCCAGGAAACAAGACACCCGACACAGGCTTGAGAGGAAACAAAGATAGATGATGATAGCTGCATCCCAGGCCTAGAGACCAAAAACAGGGAATGGGGTGTTAATGGGCTTTTTTCTGTGTTTATGTTTGAGCATTTGGTAGAAATGTTTACAGTTGACATGCTGATTGGAAGCATGTACCAGGAATTATGCTAAAACCACTGAAATGATAGTGTTATGTATTAAACTGCATATAATTATATTTTTATATAATTACTATTGTGAAATTGTTATTATTTATATTATTACTATTATTAATTTATTGTTGCTTCACCAGATAAAAACACCTAAATGGATTTCCATCAGATTTTAAAGATACTGAATGAATTTTACTTTGAAGGCCAAGGGGGAGGTTCAGATGAAATCGATGTGCAATAAGAGAGGCGTGTGACTGTCAGTCAAGAGAGATACACCATGAAGGAAAAGACAGAGAAAATAAATGTGGGCTTCAAATAAGAGTTCCAAATCCAAAGTACCAGTAAAGATGATTTTGACTATGGGAATTGATTCATGACTGTGCTGCTTCATACAAGGGCAACCTTAGCTGTCCCTGTGTTCGTAACAACAAGAATTAATTTCTGAACAGGAAGCTGACAATTATCCCCAGTCATTCTATAACTCCTAGTCCACAAGGAGCTCACACAGTTGGGGCAGACACATGGACAGAAATATGAGACAAGTACCGAAGTAGGAATATATAGAATTATAGTCTATACGAGGTGGCAATTCATGCTCCCTGAGGAGCTTGAATCTTCTTACTGAAGGAGCCTCATGGGAAAAGTAGAAAATTTTTCTACTTTTTAAAAAAAAAGTAGAAAAGTAGATGGGAGAAGTTGAAATGACATTTCTGGCAGATGGAAGTAGAAATTCAAACAAGTCTGCTCATAGAACAGTAGAGGCTTGAGACAGAGGTAATAATCAAGCAATAGACAGATTGAAAAGGATCTTAGTTATCTACATATCATAATGGTAAATGCTAATGTTTATTCCAATCTTACTATGTGTCAGGAACTATGCTGAGCACTGACATTTTATTTAATATTCACCTCGGAGTTAAGTACTTATGACCACTTTACTGATTGAGAAAATGCAAGGCAGAGGCAACAAATATATATTCTATATGGAGGGAAAAAGCTAGGGCAATTTATGAATGCAGAATGAGTTATGCTGGAGAGGAAGGATTTGAAAATGGATTTCAGGAAGGGTAATTGCGCCCCTGACACCACTCCCAGAGGCAGAGTCTAGGCATGTATAGCCCTGCATGGCATTTCGCCACCCTGATATTTGTTAATTAGTGTGCAAGTTAATGTCATCTAATTCCCTGACCAGGGGGAGTGGACACAGCTCTCGGTTTCACAAATACAGCCTGGATTCAAGCTTCCTGACAGATCATGCACTGCAAGAAGTAAAGCGGAGAGATTGACTTTCTGAGCTGTTGAAGCCAAAGAAAGTTCAATACGTCAGCTGTCAGTGTCCGGTCCCTTGCAGGCTCAGGAATTTCAATTTCAAAGTACAAGAGATTGAAGTCTTGAAACACAAGATCATCAAACACTAATGATTCCTGCATTCTGCTAGGAGTGTGGAAGCAGGTGAGAAACAGTGGCTTTCAAAAGGGTGCACATGAGCGGAGAGCAGCTCTCACACTGGATTAATTCTGTAGGCGTTGAGAGGACAGGGAACTTAGATGTGAGGGGATGGGCCACCTGAGTGAAGGGGAAAGATGTTCCAAAGGCATGAGAAGGGCCCCATATTCACTCTCCCTCTCATTGCCACTACCCCCTGGCCAAATAGGTGAATCTCCGAAGAGAATGCAGAATTGCTGAAAAGGCGGGTGACCCACAGTGGGAACAGAGCCCGGGTTGTCTATTGAAAGAACAAAACCTTATTTCATGAGATGGATTGCTGTGCTATTGCCAGCACAGGCATGAGGTTTTAATTTTCTAAAGATCAGATGAGCATTCATTCTGATTCCCCAGAACAGTCTCCCTTTATGTCTGCTGTCCTCACATATGTATTCAATAGGCAGTGAGTGTTTCAATCTCAAATGGACTCCCATTTATTTAACTCAATGTGATGTTTCTGAGATCCATCCTTGGCTTGCAAATCATTCATTCCTTATTATCGTTGGGTAGACATAAAAAAGTACATGCTACATGATTTCATTTAGATGAAGTTTATGAGCAGGCAAAATGAAGTTATGGTGACAAAAATCAGAAAAGCCATTACCCTTGTGGGGTATACAGAAGGTAGCTAGTGACTGAAAAGGATCATGATAGAGTTTTCTTGGGTGAAAGAATTCTACATTGATCTGGGTGGTGGTTACACCCAGGTGCACATACAAGCTTAGACCTGGTGAATACATATATAAAAATGTATCAATATGTATGATTAAGATTTATGTTTACTCTATAGAAACTTTACTTTAAGAAAAAGTGTCCTGTCTTTAAATTATATGGACAATAAATTATATGGTCACTCTATTGGAAGGAGACCATCTGCAACCAAAATTCTGAGCAGACATCATGCAGTCTGGCTGTTTATTCAACCCAGAGGGTGGAGTTTTTACCATTCTCTATTCTACGGGCTGTGCAGTGCACCCAGGGGTCCATATACAGGGTCCTCAGTTCTAACATGCAGTTTCTGATTTTATAACCAAGTTTTTTAAGCAAAGCAGGCATATACTACTCCGTGTGAGACTGATGGCTTGACCAAATTCTGGCAGAAAGGATGGCGTCTCATTTTCTCCTTTAGGGCAAAGCATCTGGCAATATCACCTGTCCTGTCATGGTGCCCTCCTAATCTTCCTTTCCTAAAGGCTGAGAAGCTGCTTGGAGCCAAGTCCGCCTCAGGCTCAACCTCTGAAAGTGGAGTGCTGTCAGGCCTTGTATTTGGGCTGAACACGTATCAAATGTCATCTAACATCCATTCACAGAATGAGCTGACACCTCCCAGATCAGGATTAGAGGTGGCTGCTGAAACAGGCATAATAATAAGTTTCCGTGGAAGTTAAGGTTGCTTGAGGGTTAAAAAAAAATGACAGTCCCTAGCCCTGGCCAGGTGGCTCAGTTTGTTGGAGCAGCATCCTGCACTCCAAAAAGGCTGCATGTCTGATTACCAGTCAGGACACATAGCTAAGTAGCAGGTTCAGTCCCTGGTCAAGTGTGTACAAGAGACAGCCAATTGATGTTTCTCACCTCTGTGTTTCTTTCTCTCTCTCTACCCCACCCCCACCCTCAAATCAATAAACATATCCTTGGATGAGGATTTTTTTTAATGCCAACCTTTCCATTTCTACATCTCCCCCTGCTCTCTTACCTATGCAGAAGGCAAGTGCTATTCTTGCCCTGGCTGGTGTAGCTCAGTGGGTTGAGCATTGGCCTGTCAACCAAAGGGTCTCTGGTTCGATTCCCCAGTCAGGGCACATGCCTGGGTTGTGGGCCAGGACCCCAGTAGGGGGCGCGTAAGAGGCAACCACACATTGATGTTTCTCTCCCTTTCTCCCTCCCTTCCCCTCTGTCTAAAAATAAAATAAATTTTTAAAAAATTTTTTAGAAAAGAAGAAGAAGAAGAAGGCAGGTGCTATCCTCCCTCACCAGGGAAATCCAGGGATTGGGATGGAACAGAAATGCACAGCATGAATAAGAGAAAAAGAAATGCTGCTTTCCCAGACTTTGAAACCAGCCCCAGGAGGAAAAACAATAGGGACTATTCAATTCAAGAAGGAGAGAGTTGAACACAGATGAAAGGCAGGAGGAGCAAGCCATACAAGCAGCAGAGAAGGAGGAGGTCGAAGACGAGACCCACCAAAGAAGCTGAAACAGGGAGAGAACAGCAGAGTCCAAGCAGACCAGAATGTCTGCCTCCATTTCAGGTTGGGCGTCTGCTAAGTTAGTTAAAGAAAGTCAACCTTAGGCATCGGGAAAATTCAATTTTCATCACAGGTCCTGATGACATTTCCTTGAAACGCCAGATTCAATACTGAGATACACCTTCAGGGAGAAAATATTCTCTAGGGTAAGAAGACGAGATAAGGAAATGAGTTAAAAGTTCTTTTTCCTGCTATGCAAATATTCTCCCATAACACTAACAAGATAAACGCATTTCTGTGAGATACCAAGTTTTCTCATTCATGGGTTTCTTTGTGCAGGTTTCTCTTCACTCTTTGCCTCTAAATTAAATACTTTATGGCTGAAATTTTAAATCCATTTCCCTCCAATTGGAAAACCCATGTCAGGTACACAAAATCCAAGGAAGGAACAGAGGTGCAACTCAGTTCCCTGTTTGTGTCCACAAATCAGGAAAAACTAGAAATATCGTGCAAAGTCTCCTTGAGATTAAGGAACATGTAACTGTCACTTTATCCACACCCTTCTACCCAGGTAGGTAAAAAGACTGTAACCAAGGAAAAGAGGAGTAGTGAAAGGTCACCCAGTCAAGGTCAACACCGGATTATCCATCATTCATTCTTGCACTCTTTCCACCCTGCAATGAGTCAACAGCAGAGAAAATGTCTGAGAGACCACCCCTTGGTAAACGTCAGGTTTTGAGCAAACCGCTCAGGACTGAGATTTCCTATTACAGTGCAGCCCTCTGGTGAGAACATAAACTTCGGAGTGAAACAGACCCAGGTCAACTCACAGCTCTGTAACTTCCCAGAGTTTCAGCTTCCTCATCCTGAAGTGGAATAATAGTTTCTTACTAGTCAGGCGATTGTAATTGCAAATCAGACGCCACATTCAATACAGTGCCAGGAACACAGGATGTGTTTATTATTTGTCACCTGTTACATTCATTTTCTGTGGCTATTATGACAAATGACCACAAATTAAGTGACTTAAAACAGCACAGACTTATCATCTGACAGTTCTAGGGGTCAGAAGTCTGCCATGAGATTCACTTGGCTGAAATGAAGGTGCTGGCAGAACTGTGTTCCTTCTAGAAGTTCTGAGGAAAAATCCATTTCTTTGTCTTTTTCAGCTTCTAGGGCCCATGTGCCTTTCTTGCCTCAGGGCTCCTTCCTCCACCTTAAAACTCAGCAGCATAGTTAGGACCTTGAAATGTCAACTAAAACCTCTCCCCACCCCCATCTCTATCCCTCTGGTTCTCGGTTGTCTGACCTCCTGTTCCATCATCATCTCTCTTTTCCTTGAACTTTGACCCCTCTTATAAGGACCGTGGTCATTACCTTGGGTCCACCTGGATAATCTAGGATAATCTCATCTTCTCAAGATTCTTAACCACTGCTTCAAGGTCTCTTTTGTCTTGTAAGGTGACATATTCTCAGGTTCCAGAGATTAAGATATGGTCACTTTTTTTTTGGGGGGGGGGCTAAGGATACTATTCAGCCCACCACAGCTATTATCGTTTTTATTGGGTTGTTGACTAAACCCAACAGCACTGCTCAAGACATCAGGGTTCAATATGCTAGGATTATTATTCAAATTTCTGTAATTTTAAAATTTTATTCCTATCTTATTTATTTTACATTATTTATCCCTTTTTAAGTGTATGAGTGTGCCACCTCGAAGAGGCCTGTGTCCTGTTAGTGGTCTAGGTGCAACACTTTTAAGGGAACAGCTATATAACTGTGGCTGTTCACAACGCAGGGGAAAGTTCATGGTCCACGGTTCTTGGTCCTCAGACTCCAAGTCAGGGAAGAGTGGTTGGATGATATATAAAAGTGTGGTTGTGAAGAGATGGAAAGAAAGGGGACTGAAGCACAAAGAGCAGCTGAAAAGAGGCACCCCGAAATTTCAAATCTAGGGGAGCGTTCTCGTCAAAAACCAATAATTTGGTCACAAACAATTTGAAGTGCCACATTTCACCTGGTCGCTTAGTTGGCCTAAAGGAGTTTGTAATAAAGGACTGTAATAACATTTCACTGCTGCCCTATCTACACCGAGCTTGGGGAAGAGAAAATTAACTCTGCCAGAAAGTTTTTCTGCAATTCTCTCCCCCTACTCTATTCTAAGCTTTTGTATCGGTCACTTCTTTCAAAGATGATTTCCCAAGGACAGCCTCAAACTCGAAGAAAGCAATTGATTGCATTTTGCTGAGGTCCATTTTTCCCTGAATGGGTTTGCATCCTCACCCCTATTTTCATATTTCTGCTCAGAGGTGTAAGTGAGCCATGTAAACTTTTTCATAGAAAAGAAAAATCTATACCATGAACAAAATCAAATCACAAAGGCAACCCTAGGTTTTGGAATCCAGGAAGCAAGTAGGTTTTGGGCTAACAGTCCCTTTTCTTTAAAAAAAAAAAGAAAGAAAGAAAAGCGTGGCAATTTTTTTTCCACAAAAGGTCAGGTAGTAAATAAGTTAGACTTTAAGTCATATGGTCTCTGTCATACCCACTTAACTCTGAGGTCGTGTCCTGAAAGCCAATGTTAGTTGGACAATATGTTGATGAAAGGGGTGGCTGTGCTCCAATAAAATTTTATTTACCAAAACAGGCAGGCTGTGGATTTGGCCTGCTGACTGTGGTTTTCTAATTCCTACTTTAAACCTTTTCAATACTTGGGGGGGAAAGAAGAGAGGGAGAGAAGAGGAGGCCTGGGCTGAAGAGGCACTGGGACATTCACTGGCCTCCACCGGAACTGCAAGAGGTGAATGAAACAGTGGGCAAATTTCATTCTTTCCTTCCAGCTCAGGGCTGGCACCAGGCAAAGTTATAGAGCAGGAGCATCTCACTTCTTTCTTGTAGTTCAGCTTTCCAGATCACACTGTGCTCCCTGAAGTCATGCATCTTACAGTCCTAAAAGCCCAAGAGTTTATCTCCACCCTATGTGAAGGGCCTTCTCTCAATCAGGTGGTTGTTCAGCCCCAGCACGGTCACCTTCATTGACAGGGATTTCATAGTTCCAGGAGGTGGCTTACTCCAGCAAGTGGGATCTGCTCTCCTAGAAAAGGGAAAAGAACAAAACCAAACAGAATCCTGGTTCTGTAGCTGCTCACTTTGCCACTTGACCCAGTTACTTAACCTGGGGACCTCAACCTTTTCGTTAACTTAAGCCTGACAAAACATCTTACCCATGACTTTACCTCTCCCTGCCCACCAAGGAACTGGTCTATGTGACTGATGCAATTCCCATTAAAAAACAAAAAAACTACGAGTCATTTTCAGATTTACCCCAGGTGATTCTCATGCTCATATGAAATATTAAAAGACCAATAATTGCCAGAATGAGGGAAACAGAAGGCTAGTCCTACTAGCTATCAAGAATTAGGATAAATCTTGAATATTTCTACCTTTCATTCAATATAAGATGCCACTGATTTTAAGACACATACTGTTTCACATACCATAAAGAGAGGGAAAATGTTACGATATTACATCGATAGAAATACACATCGCAATTTCGGAGATGGCAAAATGCAGGGGTGGAAAGTACATCTTAGAATCAATGACATACAGTAAAAACAGCATGGAAGACAAATGAAGTTAGAGCCCTAATTCCAACCATATAAAAAGTTATATTCTGCATGGATTAAAGGCCTATAGGCAAAAGAAAAATCTTTAAAATAGTTTGTATGACAAAAAAAATACCAAAAGAAAAGCTCAAAGACAAGCCACAGCTGAGAGGAGATATTTGCAACACATAAAACCCAGAGAGGATTCGTTTGCAGAATATAAAGAAGTCCTACAGATCAATAAGAAAAGATGAACAACCCAACATGAGAAGCGGCTATTCACAGAGGAGGAATCCTGAGTGGCCAGTAAATTTGGGGGAAGGAGCTCATTTCTCTATGGAAGCAGAAATATGCAGATGAAAATAAGGTGCCCACCCATCAGAGTGGCGAGGTAATATCAGGGGTCATCAAGGATGTGTGAAAACATCCTTGGTAATATGAAGTACACTCCACTTAGAGACATATTTAACAATGCCTGAAATATTTGAAGATGTTCATTTCCTATCTCCTGGTATCCAGTGCTTCTGGAAATATATTCCAGGGAAGCTCCTTATCATACACATTTGGGATCAGGTAAAAAGATGTTTGATATTAGCATGACCTGAAAAGTGAAAAGTTGGAATCAACCTAACCCTCCACCAGTGGAAGGACGAATAAATACATAGCGCTGCAGTCTAACAGCAGCGTGCTATGCCCTGTCGAAAAGAATGTGTTAAATCTGTATACTGGTGATGGTTGCACCACAGCGTGCATATGCATGCTGCCACTGAACTGTAGCCTTAAAAATGATTAAAATGGCAAATTTTATCATATAGGTATTTTACCACAACAAGGAAAAAATCTTAAAAACTAATGATCCACGGAGAAATGGCCGAAAAGGAAAAATAAAAGATGAGATGGAGCAACTGGTAGTAGCAGAGAGCAAGGACGTGCTCAAAACATGAAAGGATGGGGCCATGCCAAAGGGACACAAGAGACAACTTAGAGAGTTTCCAGTGGCCAAATTTGGGATAATCTGGGGGACAAAACAAATAATATAGCATTGGATTATAAGCAAAAGGATAAAATAAACATCCGTGACTCTCTACTGATATAAATAAATGGCTGAGTAAATAAATAAACGGGGGAGAAGAGACAAATTTGCCTTACAGAAGAATTTCATTTATCAGGCACTGATACATCCTCTCCTGGGGGTGATGTTTGAAACCCCATCCCTTGAGAGTGGACAGAACTTACCAACTTGCTTCCAAAGAATTAGACTGTGGACAGAAAAAGCAGTCGTTTTACACCTACATTAGACACTACATTAACCAGGTTAACCAGGTTAACATCACCAGGGACGTCATGGGGATACCATGAATGCCCTGATATGAGGGTATGACAAGGGCGCTTCAGACCTATGGTTTCCCCAAAAACCTGCAACTTCAGGCTAATCGTGATTAAACAACAGACAAAGCCCTACTGCGGGACTTTCTATAGGACACCTGACTCCTCAAGATGTCAAGGTCAGGAAAAACAAGGAAAGACTGAGAAACAGTCATAACCAGGAAGAAACTGGGGAGACATGACAACTAAATGCAATTGGATCTTGAAACAGAAAGAGGACGTTAAGAGAGAAGCTGAAGAGTTTCAAATAAAGCCTGGAGTTTAATGAATAATAATACGACCATGTTGTCTTTGTGGTTTTAACCATGCACCGCTGGTGACCTAATGTGTTAACAGTGGGGAAACGCAGGTGAAGTATGGGACTCTCTGCACCATCTTCTCAACTTTTCAGTGAATCTAAAATTATTCCAAAATAGAGCGGTTATTTAATTCAAAGAAAAATTGTGAATAAGTTGACAAAGAATACATATAGTATGATTTCACTTATGGAAATATCTCAGACACTCAAAAATATCATTTATTGTTAATGGGTACATTCTCAAGCAGTGAAAATACAAAAGCAAAAGAACATAAAAAGAGAGTAATACGAAACACTCTGAAGATGCTGTCTTCAAGAGAGAAGGTGGGAATTAAAATGGGGTATATTAAACATAGACAATAATATGGCACTACAATGATGTGATCTGATAAATATGGCTTCAGTGGCAACCATATTACAGTATATAAATGCATCAAAGTGATGTGCTGCACAACATTGTTCTATATTGTTGCTTGTTCTATTCTCTATTCTCTTATGAATATATAAAATATTCCAGAATTTTATAAAAATGTATACAATTAAAAGCCAAAAGGAAAAGAATTACAAACTCCAGAACCTAGAGGTTTGCATCTTAGGCCTGGTACATGGTCACTAAGCCACCTTTCTAAGCCTCAGTTTCCTCAACAGTTAGGGAAAATCGTAGTTGCAATACTGTAGTGTTATCGTGTGAATTCAGTGAGATGACATAAGTAAAATTCTTAGCCTAGAGACAGGCAGTATGTGCAATATTTGATATATATTCAATATATACTAGCTGGCATACTTATTTTTGATCCTCTTCAACCTTGAAGCATTTTGATTCCTGAAGTGAGATTTTATCTCCTTTCTTTTCTGTGCCCTCCCCTCTCTTGCCTCCCCCTACAGATTAGTCTCAATTGTGATTTTTAGAGAACATTTGTTTATGCCTTCATTTAACAAATACACATTCAGCCACTTCTCCGTGCAAGGCAACATTCTGGGTTTGGAGGATACACAGGTAACAGCGCAAAGCTGTCATGAACGTGAACATGCCTATCGTGAAAGAAGCAACACGGAGCGTGGTGGAACCACAGAGGAGGGGAGTGTCTCCTTCAGGAGTGGCGTGTTTTCCTAGGGCAGGGGACTGCTGAATCGAGCGTTGGGCAATGGGTGGGAATTACCTAGGTAAAAAAGAGTTTAGACATTTTATGTGCAAATTAAAGACCCAGAACTTGGGAATCACTGAAAGGTAGCAGGTCTTTGGAAGACAGCAGAGGTCATACAGAGTTCACAAGGATTAAAAAATGGGTTGTAAGCCAGAGCCAGATCACAAAATATCTTGAATGCCAGGCTGAAATATTTCAAACTTGATCCTAAGGGTAAGGAAGGTCTATGAAGGATTCAAGCAAAAGAGCGATCTGGCCAGATTAAGAATGAGAGCTTGGAGTACATTAAGGCTGCAGGTTGAGAGGATAATGGTTATTTTAATAGTTTCATGGCTGGAGACAAGACTTTTTTTTTCCCTAATACTCCTTGAACCACCAGGACTACCATTCCCATGAAAGAGCAGGACACATGAGCTACAAAAAAAAAAGAAAAGAAAAGATGAAAGAGAAAGAAAGAAAGAAAGAAAGAAAGAAAGAGAGAAAGAAAGAAAGAAAGAAAGAAGAAAGAAAGAAAGAAAGAAAGAAAGAAAGAAAGAAAGAAAGAAAGAAAGAAAGAAAGAAGAAAGAAAGAAAGAAAGAAAGAAAGAAAGAAAGAAAGAAAGAAAGAAAGAAGAAAGAAAGAAAGAAAGAAAGAAAAGAAAAGAAAAGAAAAGAAAAGAAAAGAAAAGAAAAGAAAAGAAAAGAAAAGAAAAGAAAAGAAAAAAGAAAAGAAAAGAAAAAAGAAAAAAGAGACGGGACTCATCTTTATCAGAACTTAGCAACAGCTGTACAAACCTCCACAGTGATGACTGCCTTGAAGCATTGGGCATGGCCCCAAGCATGAGCGGTCCTCAGTGCTCCCTGGCTCTATGCACTCGTATAACAAAGTGGACAATCTACTTGAAGGGGCCAGACCCTGGCAGGATGCAAGTCAAAGAGGCTGTAGCCTGGATGCATGGACACTAACACCATCCCCTACTAGAATGAGGTCCATCATCTGCCCTGGACTCTTCCGAGCACGCTTCCATTTTAAAAGGCTTCAGATGGAAACATAGTCAGGGGGTAGGCAGAGGCAGGTTTGGTGTATAGAGAAGGGGTCTTCTTCTCCCCCTAGGGAATGGAGCCTACTATAGAAGTATCAGGCTTTTGGATAGGTTTGGGTTGCTCCTCACAGAAGCCAGAGACTTTCCCTGCTATGACCTCCTTCAAGTTTCCACATACAACCCTGGGACTCTGGGAATGAGAAACAGCACAGCTTCCATGAACAACACAAAAATAATCTGCAGCTTTTCAATCAAAGGAAGATGAACCTCCAAACAGAACCTCCCCCGGAGTGGGGGAGGGATTTCCACATCAAAGTTGCCGGCCCCCTCCCTGCATCAACCATCCCTCTGCCGTCTGCACTAACTAGACAGTGTTCACCTGCCTAGCAATTGTCGCCACCTGCTTTTCTCCCATCAGCGCCAGAGCCAAGTCTTTCTCCAAAGCTCACTCCTACCTTTGTTTTTTAAATCTCTTTTAAAAAACTACTCTGATTATGGTTATTTTATCTGGGGTCACTGCTCAGTCAACTGTTAAATAAATTGCAAATTCTACAAAACACAGCCAGCAGAGCCATTTCTAACTGTAATGCCACAACTTCGAGCAAAATTACATCTGGCTACAATACTATTCATATGCATAAATTATACTGCCTCTGATTATCTTAAAGAAAATTCAGTCATTAAACTTATTTTATAGGCACAGAACCGGGGGAGTGCCAGAAAGAATCTGTATATCCTAAAGTCACGGAGAAAGCAGAAAGAAACAAAACATAATTGGCAAACCTTATCTGCCTGCAGTTCTGTCTAATGGGCTCCGTCTCTACTGATTTTCCATCACCACCCACCGCTGACACACATACCGCAGCAGGAGGAAGCAGGGGGGACAGGGAGAGAGGTAGTGACATCAGGCTGCATGTGGCTAGGACAGATTGAAGATGTTTTCCTGCACCACATGTGCCCCCAGAGGAGAAAGGCACTCTGGGTGTACATCCGCAAGAATCTCAGGTTTAGCACAGACATAAACCTAAACCCTGCCCAGGAGGATGGACAAGACAGCTTTGAACCTAATAGTGTTTCTTTGCATCAGAGTCCAAAATGCTGGGTTGTCCCTTATTCTACAAAGTTGCCTCTCCCAGACACATTGTTTTTACAGTAACAAGAAAAATAAGAGTAATAGTTAAGTGCTTCCTATTGAGTGTTTAGTATGTGCCTTAAATGTTCCACTAAGCAGAAGAAGAACCCATTGGGGTGGAAATTTCTATCCTTTTTTACGTGAGGAAACTGAGGCGCAGCGAAGATAAGTAACTTTCTCAAGGATGTGATTTGAGGAAATGGCAGGACTGGACTTGAATCCAGACAGTCTGACTCTGGAGTTTTTTGATCTTAATCACCATGTTTTTCTACTTGTATCAGGATTATTAGGATGTTAAGGATTCTGAGCCACTATCAGAGCTCTGGGAATAACCTTATTTAACCCTAACCCTCATCTTCCATGATGACTTTTTTTTCCTGAAATTTGAGATTTGGTCAGGGTTGGACAGGTAGCCTCAGCAGAGCCAATCGGATTATTGCTACTGAAAATTTGGGATGGGACTATTGGTGGTGGGTTCCCTTTTGAGACTATCATAATGGGTCATTTAATGGCTCAGAAAGGGAAAGAACCCATCCTCTTGGAAAAGAGAATAAAACATATGAAAAATATATTAAAATTATAATGATGGGAAGAGAGGGAGAGAAATTAGTTCCAGTACAGGTTTTCAGTTCTCAGGAAAACACTTTATGCCCCTTGAATTCTGTCCAGAGAAGCCCCCTAATCCTAATTCTTTATGACAATGCTCTGTTTACTGAAGCTCCCTCAATGAGTTTTGTACAACCAAATCATTCCTGAATAAGTGCTTGCTAGGTGTCAGGCATTGTGCTAAATACTTGATGGTATTAATTTATGTAATTCCCAGAAAACTCTCTACAAAGGTACATCCATCCTGTCATTGCCCCATTTCCAAGATGAAGTCCACAGAAGTGAAGTACCTCGCCTAAATTCACCTAGTGGCAAAGTCTGAATTTGAACCCACTTAGTCCGACTCTGAAGTCTGAACTCTCAACTTTGTGCTTCGTTTTTCCTACCATTTTCCCTCTTCTTGGTCTCTGCTTTGCAGAAGGATCTATAGTTCTCACTTTGTACCTGTCAGCTGTCCTTACTCACCACACCCCTACATCCTCTGACTTTACCCCTACCTTTCTCTGTCTCTTTCTCTCTCCCACTCTTCTTGAATATTAAAGATGACAAATCTAAGTTGAAAACATGCATTTTTTGTGAGACAGTAGACTTTATCTCTTTTTGTAAAGACAGACACAACAATTTATAAACTCTGACACTGCTCTGATGGAATGAAATCAGGCCTTTTCAACCCACCTCATAGTGGACAGCTTATCACCCTTTTCTCTGACCTCTAGTATGTGATTTAGGAGGAAATTGGGTCGGGAGGGGGAACCCTCTAGTGGGTGATTAGAACATTCTCTCTCAAATTCTGGAGGCAGTGGATTCGATTTGATCAGCCCTCATCCACCTCCTCCCCTTGCTTTACTCCAGGGAGTGAATCCTGGGTGAGGGAAGGCTAAGACTATCAATTTGTTAGTTGAAAACAGTTTTAAAATCTATTTCTCCCTGTGAAATGTGTCAGCCACAGAGAAGTTTCTCTCTGCTTTGATGTTACTCTGTGTATGTCATTTAAGATAACAACGGAAGATTGATATCCAGGTGGGGGACCTGGGTGTCTTCCAAGGAGCTAATGTGAAGTGGAGAAGGCCTCGCTGTTTCTTATTTTTCACTGGGTGGTCATCTTCCTGCCCTCTCCAATCCCAGTCCCAGTTTTACGATGGATTTCCCACTGCAAAATGTGAGTACGGTCGTTCATATTGTGTGTTAAATTGACTAGGTAAATGGATACCCAGAGAGCTGGTAGAACATTATTTCTAGGTGTATTCTAGGTGACGGTGTTTCTTCTCATAGAAATTAGGATTTTAATCAGGAAAGAAGATCATCCTCACCAATGCAAGTGGGCATCAAGGAATTCAATAAGGACCTGAAGAGATGAAAAAGCAGAGGAAGGGCAAATTTGCTCTCCCTGCTAGACCTAAGACATGCACCTGCTCCTGCCCTCAGACACTGGCACTCTTATTTTTGGGCCCTCAGACTCAGACTGAAATCCACCGCCAACTTTCTTGGGCCTCCAGCTTGCAGACAGCAAATAGTGGGACTTCTCAGCCTCCATAATCATATCAGCCAGTTCCTATAACAAATCTCTGATAGATGATAGATAGGTGATGATGATGATGATGATGATGATAGATAGATAGATAGATAGATAGATAGGTAGATAGACAGACAGACAGACAGACAGATCTCCTATTGGTTCTCTTCCTCTGAAGAAGCTGATTAACACAGTGTGTCCCTGAAAATATTTAGGTTATGTCTATTTTCCTATGAATAATTCTAATGGTATTCCTCAAGAAGTGCTTAGGTATCTAAAGTTATTCCAAGATGAGGGAGGGGTGTCTTTGAGGCTCTTTGCATATGTTTTCACTAAAAGAGCCCATTGAGACACTCATCATAGCTTAATACTTCAAGGATGATAATAACTCTATGTGTCCACACGCAATCCTAGATGTTTTATGTGGATAGTAATTTCCAAAACAGGAAGAAACAGTCAAACCAACCACCAATCACAAATGCACACAAAATCCAGGGGCTATGTGCACCCTGTTTGTACTATTCTCTTAAAGCTCCTTAGAATCCACGGAGAATCAGCCTCTGAGGGGTGTCCCATTTGCCTCTTTCTCTTTCCTCTCCTTCCTTTATCCATGCACTGCATACCAAAACTGCAGGGACCTTCACCGCTGGTGGAAGGACCTTGCTAAGGATGAGCTTCTCACAATCCTCAATGAGAGTATGATCCAGTCTTTCAGATTCTTCACAGTCAACAAGGTTTCACCTCTTCAAATCTGACCACCTCTCAGAGCATGACCTCATGAGTTATAATGCTAAAACCTCTTTCCTCCTTGCCATCAATTTGTCTGTTTTGCATGGACACACAAGTACATACCATTTGCATCCCTCTTTTTGCAGATGAGAAAACTGAGGCTCAGAGAAGTTAGAAGGTTTGTTTAAAGTCCCAGAGCTAAAAAGTAGCAATTTCTGTTTGAATCCAGGCTGTTAGACTCTAGGGTACAGCTCCTAGCAACATTTTCATTTATTCCCCATACATTAAATACCTATCATGTGTTAGCCTTTGTGTCAAGAAGGGGGAAGGGACTAGTCAAAGGACATATATGAGTGACCCATGGACATTGACAACGGTGTGGGGATCGACTGTGCAAGTAGGGGGTGGGCTGGGTGGAGGAGGGCAAAGGGGGAAAAATTGGGACAACTATAAGAGAAAATCAATTTTTTTAAATACAATTAATACTTTTTAAAAAGTTTTATTCCTCAGACTACTTGTAGACTAATGAAAGAGTCAGGGAACCACAGAATGATTGATCTTAAAAGTCTATTAAATGAATAATGAATAATGAATGAATGAGTGAGTGAATGAATGAACGAACGAACAAACTCTATAACAGGAATATGTTTAAGATGCAATGAGAGCACAGGTAAAGGAAGATAGCTCTGGTCACCAGTTCTCAGTAAGTGCTATTTTCTTTGCTCCCTTTATAAAACAGGTGAGACTTGACTGACTTTCTCAAGTTTACAGGTACCCTAAGTGTCCCACCTGACACCACAAGGCTCTTTCCTGTGTGTGTTACTCTGTCTTCTCAGTATTGGAAAGTATTGGGGCCCTTAGCTTCCAAACTGATCATGAAGAAGAGCCAAAGCTAGTCCTTGGGAACAACCTCTATTAACAGAGAGTTTGCCTTAGAACTGCAGGGGGTCAAGGAAATAAATGAAACAGTAAAGACCTCACTTAAGGAAATGATGAGATCCACCACATTGATCAGGGTGGCAGTGATGTGATGGGCAGAGTCAGTCCAACACCATGAGAACAACAGGGGCCATGGAATCTGCAGGTAGCAGCAGAGGATAAAGCTGTGCCAGCAGTAGTGGAACACCATGCCAGCCAAAGCTCAGGACAGATGGGTGGAGAAAAGAGGGTTCTGGGGCTGTGCACCATCACCTGCTTCTCACAGGTGCTCTTCCCCCCACCCCCCACCACTGTAGAGAGGAAGAGAGTGACCAGGAATTGAGTATTAGCTCTACTCCCACCCTCAAATCAGTTCTCTCTACTCCTTTCCCTAGGGTCTTATGAAATTTGAATATAGCAACTGAGTTCAAAAGATCAAAGGCCCACTCTCTTTATTTTATTCTCCTAGACCACACTGCCAGTATTCAAACTGGTCCTGCTTCTCTTCCCAACCCTCTTCCCCAAAGAATTTCACCCACAGAAACTGAAATGAACTCTTTAAAATCCTCCCTACTTAGAACCTGTCCATGGCTCCCCATAAACCTCATGATAAAGCCTTAGCCTTTTAAGATGATTTTCCTCTTATCTTTTCTATACCTAGCTCTCCAGAGTCATCTCTCCCCTACTCCACCTGAACTTTAAACCTCAAGTCCAACTGAACTATATTTAGTTCCCTTCAGTTTTCCTTCTGTCTGGAACAATCAACTATATCTTCCGATTTCCTCTCCGCCTGTCAGCTCTGCCCACGCATTGACACACCCCCTTTCCCCGCTTACCCCTGTACCTCCTTACAGTATCAGCACTTAGAGGTCACCTCCTTCAAGAAGGCCTCCCTAAATTCCCATCCATCTCCCAACTAAGTTCCCAGGCACTATGCATTTACTTCAGCTAAAGTATTCAGAGTGCAGGATCATAAGTAGTTGACTTATTTCTCTCTGCTAACTAAAGGGCAGGAACTGACCAGGTGTTGTTCACTGTTTTATCTTATCACATTCACTCACAATCCTCCATTCAATTATTTACCTCTTACTGTGTGTCAGAAACTGTTGTAGGGGCAAGGAATATAGCGGTGAGCAAGACAGACATGGTCTTTGCAGGCCTTCAATAAATATGTGTTGAATGAATACATCCATTGGAGCTTTTAGGAAACATCTCAGCTAACCTTCTCATTGTTCAGATGGGAAATCAGAACTCAGCAAATAGGGACCATGAGCTCAGATCCACGTGACACAGTTTGCCTCCAGAATCCAGGCCCCCTGACTCCATATCTATGACTTTTTCCACAGCACTAGGCTCATCCTTATCTATCTCAAAGGGCAGACCAACACCGTTGGGCTCCCCTCCAAAGCAGCAGGAGATGGGAGGGAAGGCCTGGCTGGCTGCAGTGACCTGGTGTGATTACTCCGCTGATTGTTACAGGCATCTCCTGCTGTGTGTTTCCACATCGGTGGCTGCATGAGTGACCTTGAGCAAATCACTTACTCCTGCTGTGTCCTGTTTTTTTCATTGACAGAGCAAAGTCTCATGTGAAGATCAAAGGATGTCATGACTAGAGAAGTTGTTGAAAAGAAGAAAAGGAATTCATGTTTTCTGAACGCTTTTTGGGCCACTCACACCAATTTAAAGCAGGATTACCCAGTACTCCAATTACCCAAGCCCTAATCCATTATCATCTTCCCCCGCCTGCTATCTTTGCAGAAAAGGAGCCATGATAGTTGGATGGGTAGGAGGTCGGACTTGGGGTCAGATGACAAAAATTCACATCCTGACCCTACGTCTTCCTAGACAGCGATTTTCTCGTGCTTCTCTACCCCCTCAGTCCCATTCTCTTCATCAGGAAACAGCAATGCAAATAACAGTATCTAACATATTAATTCATAATTGTAATTATGAAATTACATAAGTAAAGAACTTAGCACAGTGCCCAGTACTATGAAATACTCAATTCATCTTAACTGCCCATTCAATAATCCATTCGTTCAATATTTATTTAGCACTCACAATGTTTCAGAAACTGTTCTAGGTATGAGGAATGTAGAGGTGCGAGATTACAGGGGCAAGACGGGTGTTCTCTGCTCTTAGACAGCTTGTTGTCCATGGAGAGGACCAAATACTATATAATTAGTGCCACAAAATAGTGTAAGTTAAAACTGCAATAAGTGCAAAAGGAAAAATACAATGAGCTTGGAGGATATAAACAGATATATTGTAGGCTTTCAGTGATGTACAGAAAAATGAAGGACATCCTCCTTAAAATAACGCAGGAATATAAATGTACAAGGCAAGTCAACATGGGCAGGTAAGGAAGTAAAGGAAACAGAATATCTTTACGAAACGCCTTCTATATGGCAGGCACTGAGCTAAGCACATTGAATAATTATCTTATTCAACACTCAAGGCTATTCCATCAGGTGATATTATCATCATTTTTTGGAAAAGTAAACTGAACCTCACTCAACATGCAATTTTTCCATGTGGCTTGTATGTGATAAAGTCGCAATTAAGGCCCAAATCTGTTCCTTTTAAATATCTGTTGTATTCCAGGTTTTGTTATTCAGAAACACAAACAACTTATTTGAAATATAACTAAGAGATCAGTCTGAATGGAGTAGATGATAACTTGTAGGAAAATAATAATCAGAGAGATAATGCTGAAAACAATGTGCTGGGCCAGACTGCAAGTCAGGCTAAGAAGTTTGAGTTTGTTCTACTCGCAACTGAGAACCAGTGAAAGTTTTTGTGGATGAGGATTCAATAGCTCCATTCCACATCACAGAGATGACCTGATGACTAACTTCTGGAACTTAGCAGTATCCCCTAAGCAAATATGAAAATAGGTAAATGAGAAACTGAGAGCATCTGGTTGATCATGAGAATGCTACAGTACAAATCATTTTTCACCTTTAATGTAGGCTACTGGACTCAGCCATATGTCCCTAGATAAATTCCTTCTGCAGATAAGCATTTTTAGGCAAGAGGGAGCAAGCTTTGGCCAGAATATGAAGACCTGTTGAGTAGTCATTGAATTCTGGGTTTTGCAATATCCCTGACCAGTTACATATCATCACGGTAGACATGGGCTTGCCTAAGGCTCTGAATGCTAAAGCTATGTCAGAAATGCTTTGGCAAGATATATATGACTTTCAAATTTGCAAGACGTAGAATGTGTGCATGTGTGCACGTGAATGTGTTGGGGAAGGATTTACGGTTCAGAATTTCAGGCTGAGAAACGGCATGAATTTCTTTGCATAAATCTACTCAGGATTTTCACAGGAACCATTTCCACTGGGACCAACATGTAATTTTATTATGTTTTTGTTCTCACACAAGCCCTAGTCATCAACCAAAAGTAGTGCCCAAGAAAGGATGGAGGTGCAGGAAGAACATTTAATGAACACAAGCTGTATAAAAGGCCCTGTCTTTGGAACTTTGTACGCATTCTGTACTTAAGTAGGTCACTATATGATGGGGATGTTTGTTCATATATGGAGGCTCTTTCTGGGATCCTGGGAAAGAAAAGTCCTTCTTTTTTTTTTTTTTGTCTTTGAATATGAACAAGGGCAAGATGTTCCAGCTGCTGCTGACAGCCATGAATCAACCTTAAGATGAGCTGAGACTGAATTGAATGGAAAAAAGGGAAAAATCAGGGTCCTTGATACCATAGGTCAGCATCTGAATCACCCAACCTTGCAGCCTGAACTTCCTCTTCAGTTAAGGGAGAAGACAAATGGATGTAATGTTTAAGTCAGGTTGAGGCAGCTTCTGTTACTTGCAACTCAAAGCATCTTTCTCATGCAGGAAATAAGTAGCATGAAGTTAACCAATGGTCTGACCTTTATAGAGACCGGAGTTTCTGCGCCTTGGTATTATTGATAGTATGGGCTAAATATTTCTTGATCATGGGGGCTGTAATGTGCATTGTTGCCTCTACCCACTGTGGAACAGGAGAATGAATCCCTTCCCCCAGTTGTAACAACCAAATAAGTCTCCACATATTGTCAAATGTCGCTGGAGTATAAAATCACTCTCCATAGAAAACCACTGATCAAGGTCAAACTTCTAGGCTTGTCACTTTACAGCAGGAATATCCTTAATCAATCTGGTAATAATAGTATCTATGAACACATACACTCAGTCTGGGTTCAGTAAAGGCAAGTTCACAATTATGACTCTCATGCCCTGTGTGATTCTTCTAATCATCAAACAAAGATGCAATCATGTCACTCGTGTCCGCTAAAACTAAATGTGCTTACAGGTTTGGAATGATTTTACAAATTGCAAGGCATTTAGTAAGTTATGAAGTGCTTTGGAATGATAAGAGGGCTTTATAAAGTGGCAAATACTTTTCATAAAGTGACTTATACAAAAGAATGTGTGAACCATAAAGTTTTATAAACTGTAAAGTACATTGAAGAGGTACAGCACCTTATAAACTATAAAGGCTACTGTAAACTATGCTGATAAACTAAAAAGTGCTTTGTGAAATCTATAGTACTCTGTAAATTACAAAAAAAGGATTTAGAATGAAAATATTTTAAATGGGTTTTACTAAGATAATAAATTGGTCCAGACATTTTAGAAAGATTTTCAACTTAAAAATAAAAGTGGCTTTTTTGGCACCAAGAAAGACAAATATATATAAAATAAAGTGAATTAACCAGAATCTTCCTTTCCCAAAGCATTTACCTCGTTCTTTCATTATTTATTTTTATAACAAGTTAGTCATAGTACAGCTATTGGAAAATTCAAACATTATGTTTCTGCATTGTTTCATTTGGAAAGGAACCCACTCTAGAATTTACTGAAATAGAAATTGATAAGCACTAATCTATTGGTCTTTAGCAAGCACTAAAGCTTCCAAATTTCTGAAGATAAATATTTGGATGATGATTCTCATTTGGATTTTTGAAACAGCTCCCAAGACTCTGTCGTATGTTTTTGTTTCAGCCTAGGAGGGACGGATATAGCCTGTGGTGAGCTGTATCCATGATGCTTTGGGAACCCCACATTTGCTAAGAAGACCACACACAACCACCACCAACATGCGGAAAAAGAAAACCAGGCAGAGCTGTCTGAGCATGTTCACAGCCTCAGTTCATTGTTTCAGGAGCAGGCCTGCCGGAGTTCATGGTGTCCTCAAACTGTAAGGATCCTTATGAAGTATCTAATTTAGTGATTGGCAAAGCCCTGGAGTTCTATAGAGTGATGTAGGGGTCCTCAGGGGGGAGGGGAAAGATGAGAACAGGAGAAGCACTCTGCTTTGCCTGAAAGAGCGCCTCCTTAGTCTGTACTAGATAATGCAGTTTTATATAAAAGTGTGTCTTTTATATAAATGAAGTCTTTTGCAGACATACCGGCAAAGAAAAAGTTTCTTATCTAAACCAGCCATTTTACAGATGAGGAAAGTGAGGCCCAGAGTTGTTACCTATTTTGCCAAAGTTACACAGGTTGTGAAAGAAGTGAAGCTGGAATCTGAGTCCCTGCATCCATGGTCAATGTTCTCTCCAAGTCTGTTATTATTGACCTGTTGGGCAAGCTTTGGTAGAAGAAAGAAGAAGTCATGCTTTCATTGTCTTTGCCAGGCCCATTTTAATTGACAAGCTGGTGGCTTTGTGGCTGCCAAAGTTTGCCTTTCCTTTTCCTGTTCCCCTTCCATGTTGGAAGGCAAACATGTTCGATATGCACAAAACCCCATAGAAATGTTGAGAATCCATAAATAAGCACGTTCACATTTGGGGGTTCTTCTTGAAATGTAGAATCCAGAGGGGAGGAAAGTTTGCGGCCTGGGAGAAAAGTAAGAAGGGCAGTATAGATTTGTGCAGCCTTCCCGGGGTCTGCAGCTGCCCCCCATTCACCAGGGGTTTTCATCTTGCCTCTGTGGCATACTGTCAGCAAGCCAGAAGACATTTTAAATGGGACTGCTGTCTTCCCACCAATCCAGTGACAGATATGAACGAACAATATAAATTCTCTAGCCATTCCTTGGCATTTATTTCAATGTAAGTGTATTTTTTCCCAAGTATAAAGCCCAATAGCAATTTATCAAGAGACAAATCATTTTTTCTTGGCAGTGAAGTCTGCAAAATTCCCATTTTTAAGGCCTTAAATCTCCCTATTTTGACAGGAGTAAGAAAGCATTAGAAGCTTTGATTTAGCTGGATCATACAAAATAGTTTCTCATAATTATCCTTTTGGATGATATATGTGTGTCTTTTTCCCCTTCTTATTAAACCCAAGGTCTCCATTTTTCACCTAGCTGTATTACTAAATTAAATTGCCTTTTGTTGTATTCAAGTTAAACACTTTGCCGAAAGCCTTTCTTGTTTGGGAAAATAACATTTACCCAATATGTGCCCATGTTTTACTGTTTGAATTTACTGCTCACAATTGTTTAGTTTGCCTGGTAATTTGAAGATATTGTTTGTTTTAATAGGAATAATGAATCACTATAATTTAGTATAGTATCTTGGAGTACAGTATAAGGGAGGGGGAAAGAAGATATTGAAGCCCCATCACACAGAGAAAATTATTTCTCCCACTGCAAAAGCAGATGGAGAAAAGGTTACAAGAAGACACTGGAAGACATAAACAGCTGTGAAGATGTTCTATAGCTTTGCCTGCTTCTTCTCAAATTGAAAACAAGCCTCAAACAGAGTGGGTTTGAGTTGAACTTGCCTAATTTGCTCCTGACCAAGTTTTCCTAGATATTCTTAATAAGACCCTCTCTTTACCCTGCTTCCATTCAATGAGTCGTGCTCAGTTCTAAGGTTTCCGTGAATGTGGATTTGAAGTTCAGAGTTTGCATGCAGGCACTGCTACTTAATTAGGACAGGAGTTAGTTGTCTCTTGGGTTCTCAGTGTCTCCACTATAAATTAGGAGTAAAAGTATCTGGGGTCCCAAACCACATGAACCCAAAGAAACCTACTCTAAGACACACCACAGTTAAAATGCCAAAGTTTAAAGACAAAGAGTCTTCAAAGCAGCAGGAGAAAGACAGTTAGTTACTTACAAGGGAGCTCCCATAAGACTGTCAGCTGATTTCTAAACAGAAACTTTATACCCAGAAAGGACTGGCATGAAGTATTCTAAGTGATGACAAGTAAGGCTGTACAATCAAGATTATTCTACCCAGCAAGGCTATCATTCAGAATGAAAGGACAGATAAAGAGCTTCCCAGGCAAAAAAAAGCTAAAGGAGTTCATCATCACCAAAATAGTATTACAATATTATAGGGACTACAAAAGACCCACTTAAGATTGAAAGACACACAAATTGAAAGTGAAGGAATGGAAAAAGATACTTTATGCAAATGGAAACAAAAGAGAAATGGGATAGCAGTACTTATATCAGACAAAATAAACTTTAAAACAAAGAATATAACAAGAGACAAAGAAGAATATTTCATGTACAACAGCCAAGATTGTACATGAAAGCAACCTAAGTGCCCACTGACAGAAGATTGGGTTAAAAATATATAGTACATACTTACATGAAATATTATTTGGCCATAAAAAAGAATGAAATCTTGCCATTTTCAACAACATGGATGGACCTGGAGGGTATTATGCTAAGTGAAATAAGCTAGACAGAGAAAGACAAATACCATGTGATCTCATTTTTATATGGAATCCAAAAAAACAAAATTAAAAAACACAAATAAACAGTAAAAACAGAAGCAAACTCATAGATACAGAGAACAAACAAATGCTTGCCAGATGGCAAGGGTGTTGGGGAAATGGGTGGAAAAAGTGAAGGGATTAAGAAGAATAAATTGGCAGTTACAAAATAGTCACTAGACTGTAAAGTGCTGCACAGAGAATAGAGTCAATAACATGGTAATAATTATCTATGGTGCCAGGTGGGTACTATAGACTTATTGGGGGATCACTTTGTAAGTTATATAAATGTCTAACCACTATGCTGTACACCTGAAACTAATAAAATATTCAATGTGAATTGTAATTTTAAAATAAAAATAAACTATTTTTGTATTTCATTTTTAAAAAGAAGTAAATGGACTGCCCCACTCACCTCATATGGTTCTTGTGGGAACGAAAATGAAACAGCATGTACGCACCTAATATTATTAGCCCCCATATTAAACACCCCCAGGGGAGGAGAGGAGGGCCTCTGTAGAAGCTGGTTTCTTCACCTGTAAAAAGAAGAGGTGAAACTAAATGCCTTCCCTTTTCTTCCAAATCCAATAAGCTCTGACCGAATGACTACACGCCTTCCTTTAGGAATCTATTCAGATGATCGACCGTCCTCGTCATTTCTATCTCCATTTAATGCTGAGAACGTATGGTCAATACTTTCAGAATATTGGAAACTGATTACTGTGTCTCAAAGACATACCACCCATCTCCTGTATGAAGATAAAAAAAGTTCCTTGGTAGTCTTTGAACATTTGGTTTTCTTGCTTTCTTTTTAATATTAAAGTCAGATAGACCTAGGTGCAAATCCTATCTCTGCCACCTACTAGCTGATGAAATTGGGTTAGGTTGCTTAACCCCCCTTAGGTTGAACAAACTCCACCTTAAAAGAGGTCTGGACATTTTAAGACCCTTGACCTAGGGGTTCAAGTTTAAATTAAACCATTTGAGTGCATGCGAAAGGCAAACTCTCCACACTATGAGACGTAAAAACCCACCTCTTTTGCCTGCCTGTAAAGGGGATGGTCCCTCAATGAATTCACAAGGTTTTAATAGCAAAGATGTCTGCTTGATGTGTAGAACAAAAAAATCTTAGGTAGTGATCAAGAGAATGGGATTTGGAATTTAAATAAAGAATACCAGATATTGAATCCTAGGTTCTTTACATTCAGAGTGGGCAGGACACCAAAACTCTTTGGTTCCATTGTCTTATTTTTAAATGGTTATACAGAGTAACTACCTCATAGACTACTGTGTGGACTACATGATGTAATGTGTACAATTCACCTATCAAGGTGCAGCCCCTAGTAAAGTCTCAATAGAGCATGACTCTTAACATGGGAGGCAGAAGCATATAGCAATTTACATTGGACTTTGGAGTCAGAAAGGACTGAATCTAAATATCAGCAATACCATGAGTCTTAGACAAGTAATTTAGTACCACTTATCTTTTTAACCTAAAATATGAGAATAGTATGCTTGTCATATAGATTTTTAAAGACTAATATGGTAACACACAACAAATGCTTACAATGGGACCAGCTACAGTCCCTCTGATCCCTTCTTCTTGTCCAGGAGGAAAAGTGAGTTAAAGCTGCAAAGTGGGTTAAAGTGGGTTAAGTCAGGGTCAGAAGTACAGAGAATGACTCTTACCTCCACTGGCAGAGAATGAGGCCTGAGGGCAAAAATTGAGATCACATCCTGAGGGAATGTCAGGTCAAGCCAGAGCAGGACTTCTTTCAGCACATTAGAAGAAAGACAGAAAATCAATGATCTATACTTCGACATAAATAAGCTAGAAAAAGAAGAGGAAATTAAATGCAAAATAAGCTCGCCCTGGCTGGTGTGGCTCACTGGATTGAGTGCCGGCCTGTGAACCAAAGGGTCGCTGGATCAATTCCCAGTCAGGGCACGTGCCTGGGTTGCAGGCCAGGTCCCCAGTAGGGGACCCTCAGGAGGCAATCACACACTGATGTTTCTCTCCCTGTCTTTCCTTCACTCTAGAAATAAATAAATAAATAAATAAATAAATAAATAATCTCAAAAAAAATTAAATTACAATAATAAAAAATGAAAAATAAATGCAAAATAAGCAAAAGAAATGACAAAAAAAGGAAATACTAAACATCGTCAATAAAATAAAAAACATTTTAAAATGAAGAAAGTTAGTTGTCCCAAACTGATCTTTTGAAAAGATGAATAAAAGTTGCTGAGGCCTTAGCAAGACCGATCAAGAATAAAGTGAGAAAACATAAATGACCCCGGTCAGGGTTGAAAGAGTATGTGTGACTACAGAGACTGCAGGTATTAAAAGCATGATAAGGGAATATTATGACTATCATTGTGTTCATCAGTTGGACAGTTTAGATGATATAAACATATCTCTTAAAAGACACAAATAACCAAAACTAACTTAAGAAGAAATTTTAAAACTTGAATAGTACTTTGTCAATTATAGAAGTTCAAATTATAATTTAAATAGCCTTCCCACAAATAAACCTCTAGGCCCAGGTAACTTCACTGGCTAGTTATATTAACAGTTAATGAAGAAATAATGCCAGTTCTACACAAAACTCTTTTCAGAATGTAGAGGAGAAGAGAATAATTCTTGTTTTCTTTTATGAGGTCAACATAATTTTAATACCAAAATTTCATAAAGGCATTACCAAAGGAGAAAAAAATCATACCAATATTTGTCATAAACATAAAGGTAGAAATTTCTGACTCAATATTAGCAAATGAAATCCAGCAGCATTTAACAAGTATAAAATATCTTAATCAGATGAGGTTTATTCCAGAAATTCAAGGTTGATTTAATATGTGAAAAACAATTAATGTAACTCACCATATTAACAAAATTACAGAGAAAAGTTTTATGAATCTTCCAACACATGCAGGAAAGTATTTAATAAAATCCATCATCCATTTATGATTTTTTTTTAAATCTCAGCAAACTGGAACTAGCAGGGAATGTCTTCTGTTTGACAAAACATATCTACAAAAACAAACAAATAACGATCATCAAAAAAAAAGACCTTAGCATGAACATCATTCTTAATGGTGAAATGTTGAATCCTTTTCTTTTATTTCACTAAGCAGATGGTCCTATCCAGACAATAACACGTGGAAAAATTAAATAGCATAAAGATTGGAAAGGACAAAATTAAGTGTTTATTTATAGATATCATGATTATTTGCAAGAAAATCCTAAGGAATCTACTCAAAAAAAGTTAACTCTATGAAACCATAAATTTCAAGATCAATATGCAAAGAGTTATATTTCACAGACTTCCAATTAAAATTTGGAAAATATTTTTAAATTCTATTAATACTATGAAAAACTGAACCTTAATCCCTTATTCCACACACAAAAACTAATTTAAAAATGAATCATAAATTCAAGCATATGAACTAAAACTATGAAACTTTTAGCTGAAAACAAAAAAGAATACCTTTAGAATCTAAGAACAGAGAAAGACTTTATTCAGGGACAGCACAAAAAGCACTAATTAGAAAAGAAAAAACTATCAGTTGGGTTTCAACAAATTTAAAAAGTCATCAAAAGATACCATTAAAAATATAGAGCAACAAGCCAACAACTTTGAGAAAATATTTATTTGCAACGCATACATCTAAAAAAGAACTTGCATCCATAATATTGTGTTGACCAGATAGTTCATTCGGTTTTTTCCATAAGATGGCTCTAGTAGTGCTTAGTTGTCTTTAACTTCATTTGAAACATGTTGTTAGATTGTATTATGACAGCTGTCATATCAGAATGTATTTTTTTAAAACATTAAAATTAGTGAATTTTTGTGTAGTCATTTTAATACTAAAGATAGAAGAAAATACACATTTTCAGCATGTTATGCTTTATTATTTCAATAAAGGTAAAAATGCAACTGAAACACAGAAAAATATTTGTGCAGTGTACGGAGGAGGTACTGTGACTGATTGAAAGTGTCAAAAGTGGTTTGTGAAGTTTCACATTGGAGACTTCTTGCTGAATGTTGCTCCATGGTCAAGTAGACCAGTTGAAGTTGATAGCAATCAAATCGAGACATCAATTGAGAACAATCAACATTATACCACAGGGGAAATGGCCAACATATTCAAAATACCTAAATCAATAAAGTTATTGGTGAAAATGAAAAATGTGTCTTTTATTTTACAGAAAAATCCATATGGACTTTTTGGCCAACCCAATATATAAAGAACTTCTATAACTTCATAATAAACAGACAATATAATTTCTTAATGAGTAAGAGACTTAAATGAACACTTCACAAAGCAAGATACATAAAACACATGAAAAGTTCAACACTTTCATCATCAGAGAAATGAAGATTAATACCATAATGAGATATCAGTGAATGTTATCTTTCACTGTATCTTTTAGATTACAGTTATCTTTCCACTGTAATGGAAAGGCTGACAATACTAAGTTTGGCAAGAATGAGGATTCTTCATAGAATTCTCATACATTACTGGTAGGAATGTAACAGTTACAACCACTTTGAGAAACTGCTTGACAATGTTTTACAAAGCTAAACATAAATAACACTCAACAATTATAGTCCCTGCTCTTTATCCAAGAAAAATGAAAACATATGTCCTCGAAAATGACTTGCACTGGAGTTTTTATAGCAGCTTTATTCATAATGGTCAAATATTAAAATCAACTCAAATGACTATCAGTTACTAAACTGATAAACATATTGTGGGATATCGTTTTGATAAAACAATGTACATGAATCTCAAAAATATTATGTTGATTGAAGGAATACAGATAGTGCAAAATTTTATTATATAAATTCCAGAACAGACAAAGTAAATTATACTGATTGAAATCAGATCAGTGGTTTTTGGGCCCTGGCTGGGTGGCTTGGTTGGTTGAAGTGTCGTCCCATACACCAAAATGTTGCAGGCTACATTCCTGGTTAGGACACATACCTGGGTTTCGGGTTTGATCCCTGGTCAGTGCATGTATAGGAGGCAACCAATCGATGTTTCTTTCTCTTTCTCTCTCTCTCTCTCTCTCCCAGCCCCACCTCCTTCCTCACTCTCTAAAATCAATAAACACATCCTTGGGTGAGGATTAAACATAATAATAATAATAATAATAAGTAGATCAGTGGTTTTAGAGGGAAGGAGGTGAGGTGAATTCAGAGAGGCATAAGGGAACTTTAGTGATAGAAAGGTTCGGATCCAAGATGGTTACAGAGTAGCTGGAAGCTCCGTCTGCTTGCTACCAGATCCAGACCAGTCTTGCAGCTAAACCACAGAGTAATCAACTCAAAAATCCAGCAGAGAGTGAGTGAGAGTGTGTGTGAGTTTATATGTGGATGAGTGTGGGGAGTGTGCATGAATGGGCAAGAGCCTGCCTGCTTGCAGGGTGCTTAGGAGTGGGCAGCCCAGGCTCTCCTACTGGAGCAAATGCTGCCACCGATGCCCAAACTGGCACTTCTGGTTGCACAGATTCCGGGCGGCTGCAGATGGGCTCAGGAGCTATGAGCTGCAGAGGTGGAGAGAGATGGCGGGGGAGATGCTGGCTGCAGAAACAGTGTGGCAGGAGCAGGCCCACCTGAGGCTGAGAATCTCTGGAGGCAGCAGGGACAGCACCCGGCCACTGCCCCATGTTATAGTATCACTGTGGGACTTTTTGCCGCACCATCCGAAAGAGATACAGAGAGAAACTTTATCTAAAACTGTCAGTGGCTCTGGTAGGTGGTGGCCAGCTCTGACCAAGAGAGACTCTGATTTTGGGGGGAGGGGGAGTGCATGGAAACAGGCACCTCAGGAATTGGTGCTGCAGCATGGGGACCACACAGAAACTCTTTTAAAAGAGGAGCTGAGGCCAGACTAGAGACTTGGCAGGAACTTAGCGTTCAAGTGCATGTGCGCACATGTTTAGTGCCTCTGCTAACAAAGAACTCAGATACAGTCACCTTGACAGCTGGTGGGCAAGGGACTGAACAGAGTGGAGAGCTCGGACTTGAGTCTCCAGCAAGAGAGCAGCAGGCTGGGGACTGGACAGCCAGGCGTTGAACTCCTGAGATTTGCTGCAGCCAGGAAGATCCCCTCACAGGCAGGCATGCCCAACGCCTTCTGTGGAATACAGGCACTGCAGATCAGTGAGGCCTGACTCAGGAGACCCTGCTGGGTGCATTTCCACAGGGGAAGAAGAAACAGCTCTGAAAGGGCCCTTTGTCAGGCACTACAAGTTACACTGTTCCCTGGGCCTTGATCCACTAAAACCTGCAGAGCAGAGAGATTAGAGACAGGCACAACAAGGGGGGTTCAGGGTCCCGCCCAGCCTCTGCACCTAGACAGAGCTGCTGTCTTTGCTAAGCAGGAAAGAGCTGTCCCTTTTACACAGATTGGCCCCTCACAGGAAAGGGACAGCTAATTCATCAGAAACCACACATTACTGGAAAGAATATGGGACAGACCAAGATGTGTGGCAAGGGGGCAGGAAAACACTCCCACCATCTTCCCTGAAGACTGGAAAGTACCCCCATGGGGTGACCCAGGGCTCCTACCCTCCCAACCACAACAGAGGACCCTTCTCGAAGCAGGTGGAAAAGTTACTGGCAGTCCTCTCAGGTCATTAATGAACCACTCCTGGACCCTGGACTGATGGAAAGCCAGCAGGGCAGAATGGTGGGGACCAACCAAATCAGAAGGAGACAGCCACAGACTGTGGATCACTTGTAGTCTGGAAGGGGGCGGGGGGGGGGGGGGTAGGGCCGGACTGGGACACCATCTGATATCACCAGGGGCGGATCCAGAAAGAGAAGACAACGGTAAACATGGATTCTAAGACAAATTCTACCATGGTCTCCTTGATGATTTGTGTTATTTTCTCTCCTGCATAGCTTTTCAAAGTTCATTACTTTTCCTTCAAATTTGTGCCTATTATACCAGTTTTTATGTTTTAGTTTATTTCAGATCTCATATTTTGCTCCTCCTCTCTCTTACTCCATTTTACATTCTTCCTTCTTCTTCTTCTTATTTTTGTTTTAAATTTTATATTTTCTCTTCCTACAACTTGTTTCTATTCCACATTTTTACTATTTCTCTCACCTCCAGTCTCACAAAACCATTTTTCTTGTCATTACTCATCTCACGTTCTTTTTCCCATTCTTAAAATGCCCTTATTCTCTCTCCACTTTTATCAATCTTTGCTCATTGGTTTTTTGATATGGTGGTTGTTGGTGCATTTCTTCAGTTTTATTTCTATACCTTCACTATTTTTGTATTTCAAATCTCAAATTTTATCATTCCCCTCTCATTGCCTTCTTCCTGGCCTTTCTTTCCTTGTTTTAAATTTTAATTTTTCCCTGTCTTAGAGTGCTTTTCATTCCTCAATCTTAGTATTCCTTCTCTCTCCATGCTCCCAAAATCATTTTTCTTTCCTCTAGACATCTCATAAGCTTTACTTTCTTTCTTTTTTCTTTCTTATTCCCATTCCACTATATTAATCTTTGCTCATTTGTTGTTGATATTGTTGTGGTGGATCTTTTCCTCCAATTTGGTTCCTATTTTTTCACTATATTTTTTTTTGTTGTTGTTTAAACCTACTACTAGATGCTTCCCTTCTCTTACTGCATTCAGCCTTCTTCCCTCCCTCTTTTATTTACAATGTAAATTTTATTTTCTTTCTTTTTTGTCTTATTTATATTCTCTACTCTTACTATTTTTCCTCCCTCTATGCTCTTAAAATCATTTTTCTTTGAGTAAGTCATCTCAAATTTGTATTTCTTTTCTTATAATAGTCTTAATCGCTTTACACCATTACTAATATTTGCTCATTTGTTCCTGATAGTGTGGTTGTAGTGGGGGGTTTTTTCTTGGCGTGGGTTTGTTTCCTGGGTTGTTTGGTTTTGTTCTGGCAGCACCCATACGACAGCATATAAGACGTGCTGGGCAGTATGACTCTCACTCAGCCAGCTGAATGGAAAGACCCACCAGAGAATGGCCAAAAACAACCAAACCCAATTACAAACAGAAAGCCCACATAAATGGCATAAAGGGCATCCCAAGAACATTAAGCTCAGGGGATCAAGGAGACTGCACCACTTAGTCCCACAGGTCTCCTACTACTGAAAGTCACACCACAAAGACAAGGAGTCAAAGCAGATCAATCTAATATGCAGAAACAAACAGTAAGAGTCACCTAAAATGGGGAGACAAAGAAACAACCCCCAATCAAAAGGAAAGGAGGAATCCTTAGAAAAAATGCTAAATGAAATTGAAGCAAGCAAACTATCAGACACTGAGTTCAAAACAATGGTTATAAGGATGTTCAAGGAGCTCAGTGAGAACTATAATGAACTCCATGGAAGCTACAAGGAACTTACTGTGAACTACACCACCAACATGAAAAAGGGCATAAAAACTATCAATAAGAGCCAGGAGGAAATGAAGAATACAATATCTGAAATGAAGAATACATTAGAAGGAATTAAAAGCAGCATAGACAAATCAGAAGATTGAATCCATGAGCTGGAGGACAAGGTAGGAAAAAACTCCCAGACAGAGCAACAAAATGAAAAAAAAAACAAAACTCAAAAAGAATGAAGAGGGTTTAAGGGAGCTACAGAGCAACATGAAATATAATAATATTCATATCATGCAGACATCAGAAGGAGAAACAGAGAAACAAGGGATAGAAAACCTGTTTGAAAAAGTAATGACAGAAACCTTCCCTAACTTGAAACCTAACTTGATGAAGGAGAAAGTCACACAAGTCCAGGAAGCACAGAGGGACCCAGTCAAGATGAACCCAAAGTGGTCCACCCCAAGACACATCATAATTAAAATGGCAAAATTTAAAGAGAAAGAGAGACTCTTAAAGGTAGTAAGGGAGAAACAGCTAATAACATAAATGGGAGCTCCAATAAGGCTATCAGCTGATTTCTCAGCAGAAACACTAGAAGCCAGAAGGGAATGGCAAGAAATATTCCAAGTAATGAAATGCATAAGCTGGCAACCAAGACTGCTCTACCCAGAAAGGCTCTCAGTTAAAATGGAAGGTGAAATAAGAAGTTTCACAGACAAAAAAAAAAGGCTAAAAGAATATATCTCCACCAAACCAGTATTACAAGAGATGTTAAAGGGGTTACTTTTAGAAGATGAAAAAGAGAAAGAGAGAGAGAGAGGAACCAAGGTACAAAGGGAAAAAACAGCCATGAATATGTAACTATCAATAATAGCCTTAAATGTAAATGGAATAAATGTTCCACTCAAAACACATAGGGTAGCTGAATGGACAAGAAAACATGACCAGCATATATGCTGTCTATAAGAGGCCCACCTCAGAACAAAAGATCTACACAGACTGAAGGTGAGAGGATGGAAAAAAAATATTCCAAGCAAACAGACATAAAAAAAACTTGGGTAGCAATACTTATATATACAAAACAGATTTCAAAACAAAGACCATAAAAAGAGACAAAGAAGGACACTGCATAATACCTAAGTGAGTAATCTATCAAGAAGAGATAACCCTTTTAAACATACATGCACCCAACATAGGAGCACCTAAATATATAAGGAAAATCTTGGAGAACTTCAAGAAAGATACAATAGCAACACACTCATCTTAGGGAATTTTAACATCCCATTGTCAAGAATGGATAGATCTTCCAAGCATAATATCTACAACAAAGATATTGTGGCATTGAACAACACTCTAGATTAAATGGACTTGATTGATATACACTGAGCTTTTTGCCCCGAAGAAGCAAAATATACATTCTTTTCAAATGCACATGAAACATTTTCAAAGATAGGCCACATGGAAGGACACAAAACAAACCTAAACAAATTCAAGAAAATTGAAATCATATCAAACATGTGCTCAGAGCACAATGGATTGAAACTAGAAACCAACCTCAAGAAAAAACTCAAAAATATTCAAATACATGGAGACTGAATAACATGTTATTAAATAATGAATGGGTCAGCACTGAGATTGAGGAAGAAATCAAAAACTATCTGTAAACAAATGAAAGTGAACACACAACCCAAAACCTACGGGACATAGTGAAAGCAATATTGAAAGGAAAGTTTATAACAATACAGGCCTGCCTAAAGAAGACAGAAAATTCCCAAATAAACACCCTAACCCTACACCTACAAGAACTAGAGGAACAACAACAAACAAAGACCAGAGTAGAAGGAAGGAAATAATCAAGATTAGGGCAGAGTTAAGTGACATAGAGACTAAAAGAACAATTCAAAAGATCAATAAATCCAAGAGCTGGTTCTTTGAAAAGATAAAACAAAATTGACAAACATTTAACCAGACTCATCAAGAAAAGAAGAGAGAGGACCCAAATAAATAAAATCAGAAACGAAAGAGGAGAAATCACAAGCAATACCACAGAAATACAAAAGATTGTAAGAAATTACTATGAAAAACTATATGCCAAGAAATTAGAGAACCTGGGCAAAATGGATAAATTTCTAGAAATATACAATCTTCCAACACTGAATCAAGAAGAAGAAAGCCTGAACAGATGGATAACAATTACTGAAATTGAAGGAGTAATCAAAAAACACCTGCAAACAAAAGCCCTGGACTGGAGGGCTTCACTGGTGAATTTTACTAAACATTTAAGGAAGAACTAACTCCTATCCTTCTCAAACTATTCCAAAAAATTCAGGAAGAGGGAAGACTCCCTAGCCCTTTGTTTGAGGCCAGTAGCATCCTAATTCCAAAACAAGGTAAAGACACAACAAGGAAAGAAAACTACAGGTCAATATCACTGATGAACAAAGATGCTGAAATCCTCAACAAAATATAGGCAATTGGATTCAGAAATACATTAGAAATATCATATACCATGATCAAGTGGTATTTATCCCAAGGATGCAAGGATGGTATAATACTCACAAATCAGTAAATGTAATACACCACATAAACAAAATGAAGGACAAACATCACATGTTCATATCAATAGATTCTGAAAAACCATTTTATAAAATCTAGCACCCCTTTATGATAAAAACACTCAACAAAGTGGGAACAGAGGGAGCATACCTCAACATAACAAAAGTCATATATGGAAAACCTATAGCCAACAATGTACTCAATGGGCGAAAACTAAAAAGCTTTCCCCTTAAGATCAGAAATAAGACAAGTGTGTCCACTTTCACCACTCTTATGCAACATAGTACTGGAAGCTCTAGCTACAGTGATCTTACAAGAAAAAGAAATAAAAGGCTTCCAAATTGGCATGGAGGAAATAAAACTGTCATTATTCACAGACATGATAGTATACATAGAAAACAATAGAGTCTCCACCAAAAAACTACTCGACCTAATAACTGAATTTGACAAAATAGCTGGATACAAAGTCAATAGCAGAAATTGATGGCATTTTTATACACCAACAATGAAATATCAGAAATAGAAACTAAGAAAAAAATCACATTTACTATGGCAACAAGAAAAATAAAGTGGCTAGGAATAATTTAACCAAAGAGGTAAAAGGCCTGTACTTGGAAAACTATAGAACAATAAAGAAAGAAATTAAGGAATATACAAATAAATGGAAGTATGTACTGTGTTCATGGATTGGAAGAATTAATGGTATTAAATTGTCCATACTACTCAAACCTATAGATTCAATGCAGTTTCTATTAAAATACCAATGAATATAGATATAGATATAGAACAAATATTTCAAAAATTTATATGGAACCAAAAGAGACCACCAATAGCCTCAGCAATCTTGAGAAAGAACAAGGCAGGAGGGATCACAATATCTGACATAAAACTATACTACAAGTCCACTGTAATCGAAACAGTCTGTTACTAGCATGAGAGCAGACACATAGATCAGTGGAACAGAAAAGAGAATCCAGAAATAAACCCAAGTCTCTATGTTCAATTAATATTTGATACAGGAGGAATAGGAATAAGCATACAATATTTGACAAAGGGGGTAGGAGAATAAAATGGAGTAAAAATAGCCTCTTCAGTAAATGGTGGTCGGAGAACTGGACTGGTGCATGCAAAAAGAAAAAGGAAAAAAAAAGAAAGAAACTAGACCTAGACCTCCAACTTATATCATACATCAGAATAAACTCAAAATGGATAAAAGGCTTCAATATAAGTTGTGTCACCATAAAAGTCCTAGAGGAACACATAGGTAGGAAAATTTCAGATATCCCCTGTAGCAATATTTTTGCCAATATATCCTCTAGGGCAAGGGAAATAAAGGAAAAAATAAACAAATGGGCATCAAACTAAACCACATCAAACTAAAAAGCTTTTGTACAAATAAAAGAACCATCACCTAAATGAAAAGGGAACCAACTGTACAGGAGAACATATTTACCAATGATACATCAGACAAAGGTTCGATCTCCAAAATATATAAAGAACTCATGATATTCAACACCAGGAAGACAAACGATCCAATTAAAAAATGGGCAAAGGATCTGAGTAGACACTTCTCTAAGGAGGACATACAGATGGCCCATAGGCATATGAAAAGATGCTCAATATCACTAGCCATCAGAGAGATGCAAATTAAAACCACAAAGAGATATCACCTCACATGATAATGATAATGGCCATCATTAATAAATCAATAAACAAGTGCTGGCAAGGATATGGAAAAAAAGGAACCTTAGTAAACTGTTGGTGGGAATGCAGACTGGTGTAGCCACTGTGGAAAACAGTATGGAATTTCCTTAAAAAACTAAAAATGGAACTGCCGCCTTTAGACCTAGTGATTCCACTGCTGGAACTATATCCTAAGAATCCTGAAACACCAATTCTAAAGAACCTATGCACCTCTATGTTCATAGCATCATTGTTTCCAATAGCAAAGTGCTGGAAACAGCCTAAGTGCCCATCAGTAGAATGGGTAGATCAAAAAACTGTGGTACACTTACATGATGGAATACTATGGAGCAGAAAGAAAGAAGGAACTCTTACCTTTTGCAACAGCGTGGACAGAACTGGGGAATATAATGCTAAGTGAAGTAAGCCAGTTGGTAAAAGACAAAAACTGTATGATCTCACCTTTAAGAGGAATCTAATGAACAAAATAAACCAAAAAACAAAATAGAACCACAGGTCTGGAAACATGCAACAGACTGAAAGTAACCAGAAAGGAGGGTTGGGGAGAGGGGGATAGTGATGGAAAGAAGGGGAAGGGACTAGACAAAGAACATGTATCATGACCCATGGACATGGACAACAGTGTGGGGATTGATGATGGGAGTGGAGGATTGGATGGTCACAGGAGGGCAAAGGGGAAAAACTGGAATAACTGTAATGGAATAACAGTAAAAAATTATTTAAAAATAAAAAATAAAAGTATATTGTATATACATTAGAATAGGAAAGAAAAGAAATGTTCTCTATCTTGATTGGGGTGGTGGTTACATTAAGTGCATACCTTGAAGAGCAAACATGTATGCATTTCATTGCTTGTGTGGCAGCAGGACCTGTATGGGAACTCTCTGTACCTTCCTCTTAATTTTGTTGTTAACCTAAAACAATGAAGTCTTTTAAAAATACTATAAATAAATATAAATAAGCAAATTTGAAATACAGATAAAAGCATTAGTTCTAAAATTTAAATAGCCAAAATTGCTCTTAGAAGAGGTAAAAGAAAAAAAACATGCAGTTTACACAGTGGTCAAAGATCCACTCTTTAAAAACATACACCAGGCCCTGTTATTCTCAGGCCACTACTCTTTTCCCCTTAAAAATGCATGTAAATCTTACATTCTGCTTCATAATATGAACAGTTGACTGGTTTGACTAGCTACAAAAATGATGTTTTAAATTATTTAATTCCATATACTTACTCACCCCTTAGGAGATGTGCTGTATGTATTCTGGAGTCTTGCATAATCTTGGGTAAACCACCCACTGTTCGCACAGACAACCATCCTGATGGACACACAGCCCCAGTATTTTCATGATGAAGTACAATTGTTCCTGGAGAATCTCAACCAGTCAGACATTGCTAAGTTCTTACCAGTTTCCCCCATCAGGCTTCCTGGTCTCCACACCATGAAATATGTGTCCGAGCACGTGAATCTACTTGTGCAGGATGTGACTAACAGCGTGGAATCACAGCCCAATTCATCCTAAAAGGTAGATCCAAGTAATAATTGCCAAAGCCAACTCTATACTAGCAAAGCAATTTTTTTAATGGAATAATTCCCCAGAATTCCAGGGGAATTGGCTTTCACAGAATCTTCCACATCTCACCAGCAGGTTGGGCCAGAGCTGGGAAAGATGTTTGTTCCACACCATGGATGGTATTGTCCATGAATGTAGCCTTGTACAAATGCAAGAGTTTGTTTGCCATATGCAATGGATAAATGTGTATATGCCCATGGTGTGCACCCATGTACATCTATGCATGGGTACACACATGTGTGTACATTTCATGTACAAGTATGTCTGTGCATGTGTGCATGTGATGCATGTGTGTGTTCGTGGGCACGTGTGTGTATTTGCAATGGATACTCAGGATTCATAGAAGCAGAAGCCCACTTACCTAGAGTGATGCTGAGTGATTCCATCACTGGCAGGTTGCTTGTCTTTTCTCCTTTCACTATCTATCAAGTCCCCTAGAGCATTGTTTTCAGCCTCCATAAAACCGGTGGATGAATCTGCACCAAACTGCAGGGAAAATGGACTCCTCTCAACACGCCTGGTGGTTTCCACAAGCTGATAAGCTGACACTCGGGATGTTGACTTAAAAATCAGCAGATTTTTGTATTTCACAATGTGTTTGGGCTCTATCAATGTCTCCTCGCCCCTTTGTTCTTGATGTTCCATTATGCTCACGATCAGTTCTGACAGCCTAAACTGAACTTGATCCGGACAGTTTATTCTTTAAATGAATGATCTTTACATCTTCTGACATCCCTTCCGTTCTCCCTGAAATGTACTCTTCAACATCTGGCAGAGCCAGTTGTAGCTGCCAGAACTTTCTTAATTCAATAATCAAAACAGGTGCCAAGAAGCAAATCTATGACTGTTAATTTTTCAAGTCCTACTCTTCCTTTCCATCTACCTAAATCGTTTGGAAATGAATGTCAGCTCTCTGCTCAGCCAATTCAATGCTATAAGCTCCCTGCATCAGAAATAGAAAAAAGAAAAAGAAAAAGAAAAAAAACACAACTTGCAACTCAGAATATTTTGAAATCTCTTCTTGAAATGAAGCTTGGCCTTATTTTATTCTTTGGTTAGAATGAACGAAGGTTAAGCAGGGCTCAGAGGGAAAGTCTGGTCTTATTTTCTAAGGCCGTGCTTCTCAGAACATGAAAAAAGAATCCTCTGCATCAGAGTGCCTGGAAATCTTTTTGGTTATGTAATTCTAGGCCTCAACACAAAGTTACAGATTCAAAATATGGGGTGAGAGAGCAAAAATGTGCATATTTATTCAGTCCCCTGGATGAGTCTTGGCCTAGTAAAATTTGAGATCAACTGATCTAAAGATTTTTACCCAAAAGAAACAAACAAAAAAATCAAACTGGGGTCACTTACAAAGGCAATTCAATTTAATCTCCCCTTCTCTTCCCCTTTGAGGAATTGTAAAACAGTCAAGTGAGTTGCTTTGAAGATAGAGTTGCGGGGAGAATAAAACTTTATTCAGTAATGACAATAAATCCTGAAATATAAATATCCAGTTTTATTTTATGTCCAGTTAGGGAGTGAGTGAAAGAGAATAGGAAGACAATAGTGAAAAGGGAAAGAAAAAGGAAAGGAGAGTAAGAACAGAGAGAAATTCACTTTTTTGAGTAATTCCTATGTGACAGGCCCTGTTCTAAACATTTCACATGGGTTATCCTGTTTTATCCAAGGAAGAGAGAGAGTGATAGGACAGAGAGACCAGACAAAGAGAGAGAGAGAGATAAGGTGAAATAGAGATAGAAAGAGAGGAAGTGATAAACAGATATGGGGGGGCAGTGAGACACAGAAAAAGACAGAGATAAAGAAACAGGAATGTAGACAGAGTCAGAGAAAAATACACAGTGATACTCAGAAAGATATAGAGAGATATCAAGTCATAGCAATCCAGAGGGAGGGAAAGTACAGAGAAATACTGTATTAGTCAGCTCAAGCTGCCATAACAAAGTACCACAGACTGAGTGGCTTAAAAAACAGACATTTATTTTCTCACAGTTCTGGAGGCTAACTGTCCAAGATCCAAGGTTGGTTTCTTTTGCGTGTTGGTGTCTTCTTCTCTCCTTGTCTTGTAGATGTCCATCATCTCTGTGGGTCTTCACATTGTCTTCCCTCTGTACCTATTCGTGGTCAAAATCCTCTACTTGTAAGGAAGCTAATTATATTGTATTAATACCAACCCTAATGACTTCATGTTAAATTAATTATTGTTATAAAGATGCTATCTCCAAATATAGCCACATTCTGAGACACTGGGAGTTAGGATTTCAACATACAGATGTGGGATGAAGGGGATACAATTCAGCCAATAATGAATACTAAGGAGACAGAGGAAAAAATTAATGAAAGGATCCAGATAAGACCCTCAAAGAGGGAAAGATATAAAGGGGTTAGGGGGGAAACTAAAAGAATTCTTGAATAAACTTTAAAGTCACCTTTAATTGGGATCCCACTCTTTTGTCTGCACAGGCAGGGGATTTCAGAGTCTTGTTTGGGACTCATAAAGTGGTGTAAAGCTGACTGATCATTTGTTGCTAATAGATTTCCATCAACTTTCATATTCCTTGGCCCCCTTAAGCGTCAACCATTTGTAATTCCATTATTCCAGTGTATGTCTCTCCATTTAATTTATCAATGAAAAGACTTTATCTGACCATCAAATTATGTAAAAAGAGGACATTGCTGATCCCTGGTGGCAATTCACTTAAATTGCAAGTATAGTATTTTAAAAGAATCATCCTAACTATAAACTCCAAAATTTAATATACAATTATTTAGCAATTTGACTTCAAGCTAATATCAAAGAATTCCCTACTGTTTTGAAGTTATCTTTCAGTTGTAATATTTTAATGATTTATTAGAGATATCCCATAGTACATAGAATTTAGAAAATTCTTGGCCACACTATGTAATACAGTCAATGATATCACATTATTGGAAATCCTCCAGGGTAGAGAAAAAGAAAAGGTGTCCTGTTTTTCACTTCCTCGGGTTGGAGGAAGATTAACAGTAACATAAAACCTAAGGAACTCTGCCAATTCCCAGATGCCCAAGCACGGGGTTGGAATTGCTGGATGGAAAGTAAAAAAAGTATACTGCAGTAACTCTCAAATGTCAGTGTGTGCAAGAATCTCCTGGGAAGCTTACTAGAAACACAGATTCCTGGTAGATACTTTTAATCAGTAAATGAAAGATGGGGTGCATTAATCTGCATTCTTACTGGAAATCCAGAGAATCTGGTACAAGTGGTCATCAAATCAATGTTAAGAAACCAAAGAATGCTGGGGATATTGAGGGCCATGGGGTCAGTCAAACCTGGACTCTGACAGTTACATCCGGTGTTTCAATACCTCTTTATCAATTCCTCATCCACATAGGGGGGTATAAATACAGTTCAAAGGTTTGTTGCAAAGATTATATAAAACTATGTAAAATGAAATGCTTAACACATAGAAACACAATAAATATCAGACACCAGGAGTTCTAATGTTTAAATACACCTGCTCACTCCAACTCCCATTCAATTAAACATTTTACCTATTTAAAATATATAATAAAATCATATGACCTTCATGTTGACAGACACAAACAAACTCAGGGGTCATTTTCCAAGACTAGAGTCTGCTTTTCCAGTGTCAAAGTGAATGGCTCTGACTATTCCCACCTGCAGCCCAATACCCACACACAGAACTGCCCGCACCCCTCAGGCAGTCCGGGCGCCCCCTGTGGCTTGCTTACCACCGTTGTTCATGATTTATTTTCTTTGTACCGTCAGGGAGTCAACAGTCAGCTTTTGGGATCTCTGTTGATCTCCACATGGAGCTGTGAAGCAATATATTCATTTTTGCTTAAAACTCACCACACTTATGGTTTTCTTCTATTAAAGTGGGGCTGCACAAGTGGAATTATGTTTAACGGTCCTCTGAGTCATGGATTTAAGAATGGTGGGTAAGGACTTCCAGAGAAATCTCATGACCTTCAGGGCCTGAGTTCGGGTCATTACAAGAAAATGGTCTTTAGAAGCGCTACAGTAGATTGGTAGTGTCTCCTACAAGTCACTAATTGTTGGGAAAACTCACCTGTGACATGCTGCTGCTCTCATTACCTTGAGTAGCTCTTGATAATGCCTGTTTTATTGCTGCTCCTGTTACCATTGCTATAGTAATAACTATCAATATCAATAATCATCTCAAAAATAATAGCTAACATTAATATATGCTTCCTATATGTCAGGCACTGTGTTAATTGCTTTGTCAATATTCTCTCATTTAATCCTAAAACTAAAACTAGGAACTACTAACCGTTATCCCCATTTCACTGATTAAAAAAACAAACGAAGACTTAAAGGAGGTGGATACTTTTACCACAGGTCACAGCCAGTGCAGGGCAGTGCTGGGTACCCAGTCCAGGTCTGCCTGACTCCAAGTGCAGTACCCATCCCACAATGCCCAAGATTCCCAACTCTGAGTATGAGAACTCCTCTATCACATTAAACTTGAGCTGACCCTCATATCGTAATAGTTGCATTTTTAGTGTTCTGTGGATTAAGAAAATGCATAGTAGCAGAAAGTGGCTATGAAATCTGCAAATGAGTAAATGACTTTGCATTTTGTTAAGCACAGCAGCATCTGCATACGGGTATTCATGTGGCATAGTTTGCTGGAGCTAAACCAACACTGAAATGACAGTGAGTGTGACAAATGAATGCAGGGAAATGTTTTAGTAATGCCAATGTCCCTCGAAGTCTGCTGCTCTCAGTTCCAAATGGGCTGAAGGATACCATAGCAGAGATGGACTTCAGAATTCAGCCAATCCCACTCTCATGTTGCCAGCGGTGATAAATGGAACTGGAGGGACTGAAAGACCTGTTCAAGGTGCCATAGTATTATAAGTTAAGGACAGAGCAAGCTGGTTTCCTAACTCCTAATGTAACACTTCCCAGTATAACACAGTTTATAAAACCATCAGCTCATGTTTTAAAGTCCTAACTATCCAGTTTCCTCCTCCGTACTTGTTCCATAGAATTGTTGTATGACCTAGAGCAAGGATCCTCAAACTAGAGCCCACAGGCCAAACCCAGCCCTCCACCTGTTTTGTAAATAAAATTTTACTGGAACACAGCCCATCTCCGTAATTTGCAAGTTGAGGATGGCTGCTTTTCCATTACAAGGACAGAGCTGAATAGTGCTGGCAGAGGCCACATGGCCTTCAATGTTGAAAATATTTTCTATCTGGCCCTTAAAGATAAAATTTGCTGACCATTGATTTAAGGTGCTGTGGGAAGTTTGCTTTCGCATCATCTGATCTCCCAGCAAACACTCCAGAATATTCTGGGGCTTTGTTGCATTAGATACTTACAGCAGATAGTTCTCTCCAGGTCTTCCAGAAAAGTTAGGTGGGAGATAAGGGTAAAAGTAAACTTGCTGAGAATGGAAAAGAGGGCATTCTCGTGCTGTCAGAACGCCCTGCAGGGAACTTTGAGGGTCTTGGGAAGCCATGAGCTCCTCTGGGAGAATCTCATTCTCTGCATCCCCATCTCCATGAATTTCTGTAACTGTACCATTAAAGGAATGTTATGTGCCCTAACTGTCAGTTTCACCACCCAAAACAACAACCACTGAAGTTTAAAATAATGAAGGGTGGAATAAATATTAGAGTACCCTATAATCCTACAATATCAAAATTTGGTCAAAGATTATTGGAAGTGAGCTTTGGGAGGACAGAATATGATAAAACCCTCGACTTGGAGTTAAAGGCAGTTCAGAATCACCAACGCATCCACCAGTTAGCTGTGTGGCTATGGGTAAACCATTCAGCCTCTCTGAGACATCCCATCTATGCTGCCTCTGGAACACTCTTGCTAGTACAATCCAGCTCTTCCCATGGTTTTTGTACCTTCCCATGGCCAACTCTTTCTTGTCTATTAAATATCAGCTCAAATGCTACTTCCTCAGAGAGGTCTTCGCTGCCTCCCACCCCTAATCATCCATTCCTCCACCCACCAGCTATCATTTCATATCATCCATTTCACCACCATTGAGAGCTACTTATTTACTCTTTTGTTTATGGCTTAATCATCTGCTTTCTCCTCACCCTCCCGCAGACTTTAGCTCCACAAGGACAAGGACTTTTTCTGTTATAAGCACCTCAATCTCAGAATGTAAAAACATGCCTGGCATGTAGTAAGCACTCAAAGAATACCTGTTGAATGAGTAAGTGAATGAATGCATGTGTTAATGAATTATCCACCTCACGGGGCTGTCAAGAGCATCTTACAAGATAATGATTTGTGAACTGTTATATGGATGTAACCAACAAATTATAATTTTATCCCAGTACCCATTTGAGAATTGAATATGCCTACCCAAGAAAAAAAATCCTGAATTAAAATATTCACTAGTTCTTAAATATGACAATAAAAAATACTATTTATCTACCATATTTGTTCCCTTCCAATGCTGCAGAGAATTCTCAAAGTGCAAGTCAACACATACATGCACACACACACACACACACACACACACACGTACTCTGGCTTTAGCCCATGCAATTACACTAAATTACCTGCTTGTTATCCCTAAGCACAGAGGAACTAATTGATGGCAGAGTTGCTCCTGTAGCTTGAACACAAACATTTATCTGTCCTTATATATAACCTGAATTGTAGAATGGAAGATGAGTGTGGACTGAAAGGTAAGCTTCATGTTCAGAGCGCCCTCCTCCCGCCTCACAGGGCTTTACATGTGTCCATCTGCTTCTATCGCCTCTCCCAGCCCTGCTCCCCTCCTCCTGACTCTTACTCATTCACTGCATTTCGGCTGAAGCTCCAGTCATCAGAAAGCCCTTTCTGACCTCCACCCCTAGACTGGGTCAGATCCTTCATTATGCATAATTAACCTGCCTACCATGGTTCAAAATAATAATAAATTTTATAATTTATATAAACCTAACATGGGCTGAGGTCTCCTTGCCCCCTCCATGGATTTGTTTAAAGATGGATGGATCCCCAATACTATAAGCTATGATAGCCTCAATTTCTCACCCTCAATTTCTGAGTTTTAGAGACTACTCTCTTCATGCTCCTCTCTGCTTCTCCCACACACAATCTTGAAGACCCACAGGTTGTTCTATTTTGCATCCATCCTGCACAAATGACAGCCTCCTCTGGTGACACACTACAGCATCCCACGCCAGCTCCTGGCATAAGCTATGGAAGAGATAGGGGTGCACAGGGAAGGTCTGTTTATCCCCACTTCTGTTAATGGCGATGAGCAAACCCAGCTCACTGTCCCCACATTGTCTTGTCCCTCCTCTTGTCTTAGCACTAAAGAAATCCTTTCCTTACAAGGACAGGTCTTCCTACTTTTAAGTCCTCTCTGCGCCAAACTAGAGCCATCAAGGAAATTTTCTGAGTAAACACAGTGCTCATTAATTTTTTAGGTTATAAAACTTTTTTCAGAGTTTGCTTTGCTCTGGAATCTTTATATTTGCCAGAAAGTGGTGGCCAAAGATGTTCCTATTTATTAAGGAGGCCTTAGCTCTTTAGGGTGGTGGGTAAGAGGCATACAAAAAAAAAACATCTTGACTTCCAAAACCTGTCAATACTAACCTGCCTGAAATTATTATCATCCCCTGACTTTCTCAGCATTTAAAATCCACAGGGGATAAGTTAGCCTCTCCTAGCCTCTCAGATTCTGACTCTGAGACCATTTTTGATCACTAGCTAAGACTGCAATGTATGGGGTGGGGGCAATTTCCCCACCAGCACAAAGCATTTCTCAGACACCAGATGGGGGTCCTACAATTGAACTCAATTCTGACTCTATCTACATGGAGACAGCATCAATTCTCACAAGTTAAGGTCTCAGATGTCAAATTGCAAGTCCAGATTGTCACCTAGGCTTTTTCTCAATCAACTGCCTATAAGTGGACATTTCCAAAGACCCCCTCTTAGGGTTTGATTAATTTTCTAGAGTGGCTAACAGAACTCAGAGAAATGTTTTACTTACTAGGTTACCAGTTATTTTTATTAAAAGGATAAAACTCAGAAACAGCCAGGTGGAAGAGATGCACAGGGTAAGGTGTGGGGAAAGGGCATGGAGCTACCAACACCCCCTCCACACACACCACTCTCCTCAAATCGCCGTGTGTTCACCAACACAGAAGCTTCCCAAACCTCATCCTTTTGGGCTTTTATGGAGGCTGCAGTACATAGTCATGATTGATTAAATCATTGACCATTGGTGATTGGACTCGATCTCCAGCCCCTCTCCCTCCCCAAAGGTCAGGGGTGGGACCAAAAGTTCTAACCCTCCAATCACATGGTTGACTCCACTGGCAACCAGCCCCCACCCTTAGGTGTGTGGCAAAAGTTGACACATTAACATTACAAGGGACAACTTTATGCACTCTCATCACTTGGGATTAAGTATTAGGAGCTCTGTGCCAGAAACGGGACAAAGATCAAAATATATATTTTGTATTATACAATACCACAGCCTCAGTTTCCTATCTGTCAAATGTGAATTTGACGTAACCCTCATGCCAGCCTTATGAGGGTTACAGCCCATCTCCTTTTCCCAGAACCTCATTCTGTTCTTCTCTGCAAAAAAATAAATAAATAAATTTTTAAAAATAAAAATAAATTTTTTAAAAAACAGATGTTCAAAGTGTGAAATCGGAATTGATCACCAAGTACCACAAAAGGTCAGGTGCCAAGATGGACCTGATTAGGTTTGTTGTTGTTGTTGTTGTTGTTGTTGTTGTTGTTTGCAAGTGCTTTGAATTGAAAGAGAAAGGTGCACCAACTCAGAACCCTAGAACCTGGATCCTCTGGGCCCTAACCCTTAGAAGAACAAGGCATCAGTGGAGAGGGTAAAGTGCCTTGCTCCCACTTTCCCTCTGGGGTATGATTTGAGCAGTAATGCAGGTTGTCTGTCATCTTCTCTATCAGAAGCCATTCACCCATTGCTAAGTCTGAAAAGGATGTCTTTAACCTTCAGTGCTATGTAGCAGCTTGGTCCTTTCTCCTGGCTCATAAAATTCAACTTTCTTCTGCTTTTGAAAAGAACTGAATGGTGACCATGCCAACTAGGGCTTGCTGCTGCATTCTACCTGCAGAGCCCAGACAGAGCGTGAGTTTCCTGCCACCTTCTGAACCACCAGCATCAACAGGGTTTGAGCACTGTTGTGTCCCTCAGGAACCAGTCTTTCAGCCCGAAGCATGATTTATTAATTTCACTGCTTTGGCGAGGTCATTTATCAAAATTCCCTCAACAGTTCAATTAGGAACGGCCTGCCTCCCAAATTGGGGTTGGTTTTCTCATCTCCCCTAGCCAGCTTGTGGTCTACGTCATTGCCCTGACCACCCTTGGTTTGGGGAGTACTGAGTGAAATAAATCACACCTCCTACTTATCGACTTCTCGCTGCATGAAAGCACTGCTGAGAAGATGGGGTAGATAAATGTTTTCCCTTTTCCTTGGCACCTAATTGTTGCTCCTAAGAATTGAAGGATGACACTTCATCCTTCTACCTACAGGTGCCCTAATAGCCATGTTTCTCAGATCCACACCCACTTGGAGAACCGTGCAGGGCAGGGGAGACATTTCTCCTTGCTCAAGCCCTCATCTTGTTGGTTTCCTATGACTGTGCCTCCCACCTCCGTGTCTCCCCCTTAAGCCTGATTTCCATATGGCGATCAGAGGCATGATTTCAAGATGCAAATAACCCCACATAGCTCTGCTGCTTAAAACCACCCATGGGCCCCCATTGCCCTGATGAGAAAACCCAAACTCTTAAACATGATGGTCAAAAAAACCCTTTGGATTTTAAGCTCTGCAATAACTCCAATTCCTAGAACAGAGTATGGCCCAAAGGAGCATTTGCAGACTGAGTAAGCCCGGCCCTGTTTTCTCCCCACCCTCACCTCCTCTCCTTCTATTTCTCTTTTAATTCTCAGTAACATCAACTGTTTACAGTCCCTCCCATAAATCATGCCGGTTCTCACCTACTCCCCCTTTCTTAAAAATGTAACCTCCATTAAAAAAAAAAAAAGACAATAGGCCCAAAATGAAGTCACTTATGCTAAGCCTCATGTCACTGAACTGAGCCTTATAAGAACAGTTTCTGCCCTCCCAAAAGTGGAATTTTAAACCAGTCAGTTTGGAATCACCTGGTCAGCACTAGTGAAGTTACTAGCCATCTCCTAAGGGAAGTGGCCTGGCCATGAATTTATGTCATGTTTGTATAAATTCCTCATTCCCACTCCCCTGCCTATGAAATCCTTCATTTTCTATAGCTCCCCAGAATTCCTTTGTATCCTCTGCATGGAATGCTGCCCAATTCATGAATGATTGAATAAAGACAATAAGATCTTTCCAATTTACTCAGTTGAATTTTGTTTTGAACACCCCGCTGCCCGAAGTGCCCTTATCCTCCCCTTCAGCTGTCATCTATTTAGCCCTTAATGCCTAGTCATCAGATCCTCTTGGGAGCTTTCCCTAAACATTCCTCCCCCAGCGCCCACCACCAGACCAAACTGGAGGCCCTTCATTCCACCGCGCTCTGAGCACGGTGCAGCCACAGAGAACCACGGCCAGCGGGGGTAGACAGCGCTGGCCTTCCCCAGTTCTGTTTCCCTTGGACCTGATGCGCGGTCTGATTCCCACCACAGGCCTCCAATCATTCTGTGCCCCTACATCACTTCTTAATTGCTATTCCAATGCTCTACTTCTGAAGAGATGGTCCAAGAGAAGTGCTTCCTCTCAAATTAGTGGTATTCGTATTCTCCTCCAAAGGGCAGTCTGGGTCCTTCTATGTCGCAGCTTTCTTTCTCAGAAGAAACAGAAACTGTTTTCCCCAGAAAGCTAAAACCCTTTAAAACGTCCCCCTTCTTCTCTGCTGTCATGAATGGTATCGTAGTTGTTTCACTGTCCTCCTACCTCAGTGAATGTTCATTCATTTACTCCGCCATCCCCTGGGGTATGGGGGCCTTCGGTTCTCCTTACAGGAGTGGGACTAATTTTCTGTGTAGGAAATCTGGGTGTTAGCTCCAATATTACCTGCACCCCTTCCCCATTCCCTGCACCTCTTCCCTGGGAGCAAATGGACCTCTAGATAATTTGTCCCCACATCCCCACTAAGCAGATCAAGTCCCCACTATGACCCTTATTATAATAATAACATTGGGTTGGCCAAAAAGGCTTTTTAGTTTGTACTGTAAAATAAAAGATACATATTTCATTTTCACCAATAATTTTATTGATTTGGATATTTTGAGTATGTAGGCTATTTCCCGCTATTGGCTTCTAGTAGGTAGAGGCCAGGGGTGCTGTAAACATCTTCCAGTGCATGACACTGCCCCACAACAAAGAATTATTTGACCAAAATGTCAACAGTACCAAGAAACTTAGCAAACCACTTTTGACACCTTCAGTCACAGTACCTGCTCCATACACTGCACAAATCTTTTTTGTGCTTCAGTTGTGTTTTTACTTTTCTTGAAATAATAAAGTATAATACACTGAAAATGTTGCATGTCTTCTTCCACCTTCAATATTAAAATGGCTGCACAAAAATTCACCAATTTTGATGTTTTTTTTTAAAATGCATGCTGATATGATAGCTGTCACAATACAAGCTAACAAAAATTTTTTGAATGAAGTTAAAGACAAATAAGCACTAGAGCCATCATATAGAAAGAAAAAAAATTACAGACTTTTTGACCAACCCAATAGTACTTAACCCTCCCATGTTATCGAAGGTTTAGTTCATTCATTCTTTCAATAACTGCTTCTTGAACATTCCCCAAGCAAGTCATTGGCCTTGACAATGGAGAATTGACAATTAAAGTAAACAAAACACTTGGGCTCCTTTGCTGCCATGAACTGATTTAAATCCTTGTTCTGGAAGCATCCCTTAAGTGGTCCTGAGTCCTTCAATCCCTTGACCAATTCAGATTCTTTGACCCGGCTCTACGTGCAGCTCTAGAGATAAAGTTCCTGTGGTTGAACTCCGGTTAGTTTCCCCTACTCCATCCCAACTGGCCCATAACCCTGCTTTTACCATTGACAATGAAGGTGCCAGTGGGAAGAGACCAAATCCCCAAGAAATCACTACACGAATTCAGCATAATTAAATAATGAATTGTGCATTTTATTTTTAAATATCTAGGTTTTGTGCTTGAGGGCAGAGGTTGACTGGGTCTGTCTTATCCACTCTCAGAGCCTAGCACTGCACAATTAGCTCTTCAGTAATGATGTGATGAATGAATAAATGAGCAAAGGAATGAATCCCTATGTTCTGCCGCCCTCAGATTGCGCTTGACTCTCATGCATCTCTTCTCAGCTAGAGTTTATTCCTTTCGACCCTGAGAGCAAAGATCCCCACAACTCATTCATTGCAGAGTGAGCAACGGGGCTGGTGAGAGCAGCAGCGGCCTCTGTGTTGGCAATGCCGCTGTGTGTTGATGGACTTTCATAGTAATTCAACATTATTATGTGTCAAATATAATTTATGGTTTAATACAATGCCAGTTTTATAACTGAATTATTGCTACATATTTACATCTGGAAAAAAAATCACAGTGAAAATTTCCACTTTGAAGGACTTCATCTGGGACTAAGTGCCAGGCCAACCAAGATTGTTTTCTCAAGCTAAAATCAGGGCACCTCCAAGCCTTGCAAACAACCAAAACAGTTCACTGCTTTCCAATTGTACCCAGTCTTGCAACCTATTTGCCATCTTTTTATCATGAATTTCACAAATGTGCACTGGACATCTACCCTCTTCCTTTCAGAATTCAGGAGCCCTTGGAAAACCCACAGCCCTGTAGAGAGGTACCACCATCTCCCCAGACATCTCTCTGAATAGTATAAAACATTAAAGAAATGGCCAAAACATTATCAAAATAGTCGCATAACATTCTCATGTTTTTGTGAGCTGGGTTTTTGTTGTTGTTATTTTTATCTGGTTGTGTTTCAGCTAAAAATTTATTACAAAAGTGTTGTTATTACAATAAATATAGATCTTTATCATTTTAATGTGGGTATTTGATTTATGTGCATCCTACGGTTTATACAATTTCCTGCCCCATTCATGGGCATTTTCGATTGTTTCTCATTATAAACACTACAAAAACCATCTTTAGACAACCATTTGCACACTTGTGCAATTTTCATTTCATCGAGGGAAATCTCTAAATAAATTCTAGGGTCAAAGCAGCCTTGATGACACAAAAACTTCTGTTCAGCCTCTGACACCCACTCATATGTCACTTCCTCTATAAAGCCCTTCTTGATTTCTCCACTGCTCCGCCGTTAACAGAATTAATCACTACGAGAGAGAGAGAGAGAGAGAGAGAGAGAGAGAGAGAGAGAGAGAGACTCAGTCAAATTATTGCCTCTCTCTGTTCCCCTCTTCTACTTTTCTCCCTCACACCAGAGGTGCCTTGAGAACCAGTTGTCTGACCTCTTGAAATGAATCTCTCAGCCGTGGAGTAGCACTTCACTACAGAGGGTCCCTCTGACTGTACTTCACAGAGCTACTTACGTGGGTGGCAGTGAGAGCTCACCCTTGG